>CM060858.1:5170452-5240703 GCA_030737845.1 Acorus calamus | reverse complement strand
CAAGACATACTCCTCAATGAATCTTAGTAATGCTCCCCCCATGAATCCAAGACATGCTGCCCCATGAATCCTAGACATACCCCAATGAAATCGAGACATACCTCTCATGAATCCGGATTCATGAGGGGGGTATGTCTCGGATTCATGGGAGATATGTCACGGATTAAGGTGGGGAGTGGTCTTTGATTCATATGAGATATGTCTCGGATTGATGAGTATAAACCCGAGAGCACCCCAATGAATCCCCCAATGAACCGAACGCATACTCTCACATGAGTCCGAGACATACTCCTCATGAATAGGAGACATACCCCACTTAAATATTGGACATCTTACCATGAATCGGAGACACACCCTTACATGAATCCGAGACATACCATGAATCCCTTTCCATACTCCCCTTGAATCCGAGACCATACTCCCCCCTTTAATTAGAGACATGCTCCCTAGGATTCCAAAACCATACCATGGATTCGAGAAATGCCATGAATCTGGCATCATACTCCCTCACGAATGTGAGACATACTTCTCAAGTAATCTGAAACATACTCCCCTACGAATCCTAGAATTACTCCCCTATGAATATGAGACATACCTACTCATGAATTCAAGACATACACATGACTCCATCTAAGACATACCACCCCATGAATCCGAGACATACTCCCATGAAATCGAGACATACCCCTCATGAATCCGGGATTCATGAGGGGGTATGTCTCGGATTCATGGGGGATATGTCACGGATTAAGGTGGGGAGTGGTCTTTGATTCATATGGAATATGTCTCGGATTCATGGGTATAAACCCGGGATCCCCCCAATGAATCGAACACATACTCTGACATGAGTCCGAGACATACTCCTCATGAATAGGAGACATACCCCACTTAAATATTGGACATCCTACCATGAATCAGAGACATACCCTTACATGAATCCAATACATACCACGAATCCCTTATTGTACTCCCCATGAATCCGAGACCATACTCCCCCCTTTAATTAGAGATATGCTCCTTAGGAATCCAAAACCATACCTTGGATCGGAGAAATGCCATGAATCTGACATCATACTCCCTCACGAATGTGAGACATACTTCTCCCGTAATCTGAAACATACTCCCCTACGAATCCTAGAATTACTCCCCTATGAATATAAGATACCTACTCATGAATTCAAGTCATACACATGAATCCATCTAAGACATACCTCCCCATGAAACCGAGACACACCGATCGATGAATCCGATACACATCTCCCTTGAATCCCTGACATACCCGCGTGAATTAGAGACATACCCCATATGAATCCGAGACAAGCTCCTCCATGATTCCGATAGATAACTTGAATCTCTGACATACTCCCTCATGAATCCGAGACATAACCCCATTGAATTAAAGACCATACCCCCTAGAATCTCAGACATACTCCCCTATGAATTCAAGACCATACCATGAATCTGAGATCATATTCCTCAATGAATGTGAAACAGACAATACTCCACCTATGAATACGAACATGAATCCAAGACATACTTCTCAATGAATCCACGGCATATCCATCTATAAATCCGAGACATACTTCCCCATGAATCCGAAACATACCCCCAGGAAATCGAGACATACCCCTCATGAATCCGGATTCATGAGGGGGTATGTCTCGGATTCATGGGGGATATGTCACGGATTCATGTGGGGGTGGTCTTGGATTTATATGGGATATGTCTTGGATTCATGGGTATAAACTAGAGAACCCCCCAATGAATCTCCCAAAGAATCGAACACATACTCTCACATGAGTCCGAGACATACTTCTCATGAATAGGAGACTTACTCCACTTAAATACAGGACATCCTACCATGAATCGGAGATATACATTTACATGAATCCGAGACATACCATGAATCCTTAACCGTACTCCCCATGAATCCGAGACCATACTCCCCTCTTTAATTTGAGACATACACCGTAGGAATCCAAAACCATACCTCGAATCCAAGAAATGGCATGAATCTGACATCATACTACGTCACGAATGGGAGACATACTCCGTCGATAATCTGATACATACTCTTCTATGATTCCTAGAATTACTCCCCTTTGAATCTGAGACATACCCACTCCTGAATTCAAGACATACCCGTGAATCCATCAGAGACATACCCCCATGAATCTAAGACATACCTATGAATCCATGACATACTTATAAACCCGAGACTTACTCCCCATGAATTTGAGACATACTCCCCTAATGAATGCGAGATATAACCCCCTTGAATCGGAGATGTACTCCGCTATAAATCCGGGACCATGAATCCGATTCAAGAATAACTCCCTCCTTAATCTAAGACATATTCCCCCCATTACTTCTAGATATTCCCCCAATGAATCTAAGATATAGTATTCCATAATTAACATCCTTATTCCCTCATGAATCCGAAATATATCCTACCATCAATAGAGGTACCCTATCATTAATCCAAGACAAACTCTTCCATGCATCGGAGGCCATACTCCCACACGAATCTTAGACACATCCTCCATGAATCCGACACAAACCAACCGACATACTCTCCAATGAATCCTACACCATCCTTGAATCCGAGAAATGCCATGAATCCCACATCGTACTCCCTCATTAATGGGCCATATAGCCATCAACAAATCTGAGACATAACCCCCCTATGAATTCGAGACCATACCCGTCCCCCGAATCCGAGACATATTTTCCAATGAATCAAGATCATTTCATGAATCCGAGAAATGCCATGAATTCATGATCATACTCCCTCATGATTGGGAGACATACTCCCCCATGAATGTGAGAAATGCCGTGAATCTGAGATATACTCCTACAAAAATCCTAGAAATACTCCCCCATCAATCTAAGACTTAACCGTCAACGAATCCTTGACATAATCATGAATCTATTATAGACATACCTCCGATGAATCTATCACGTGACATACCCATGATGACATACTCCCCAATGATTACGAGACATACTACCCTAACGAATCCAAGACATAACCCCCTTGAATCGGACACGTACTCCTTCATTAATCCGAGGCCATGAATCTGATACATACCCCTCCCATAATCCGAGAGACACTCCCTCAATAACCGGAGACATTCTCCGCCCACGAATTCTAGAAATATCCACCATGAATTTAAAACATAGTACTCATTTGATTTGAATCCCTACTCCCCTCATGAATCCGAAACATATCCTATCATGAATCTGTGAGGTACCCTATGTTGAATTCGAGACATACTCCCCTATAAATTCAAGACATACTACCCCATGAATCTCACACTGCACCCCCCTGAAACCGAGAACCCTCCCTTGTGAATTCGACACATATCTCTCTTGAATCCAAGACATACCCCCATCAATCACAGGCATACCCCCACATGAATCCGAGACATGCCCCTCCATGATTCCGATACATACCTTGAATCTCTAACCATACTCACTTATGAATCCGAGACATAACCCCAATGAATCGGAGGCCATACCCCCTGAATCTGAGACATACTTCCTTATGAATCCAAGACCGTACCATGAATCTGAGATCATATTGTTGTATGAATGAGAGACGGACAATACTCCACCCATGAATACGAACATGAATCCAAAACAAACTTCTCCATGAATCATAGAAATGCTCCCCCCATGAATCCAAGGCATATCCATCTATAAATCCGAGACACACTGCCCCATGAATCTAAGACATACCCTTACATGAATCCGAGACATACCATGAATCCCTAACCATACTCCCCATGAATCCGAGACCATACTGCCCCCTTTAATTAGAGACATCCTCCCTAGGAATCCTAAACCACACCATGAATCCGAGAAATGTCATGAATCTGACATCATACTCCTCATGAATAGGAGACATACCCCACTTAAATACTGAACATCCTACCGTGAATCGGAGACATACCTCTCTTAAATACTGGGCATCCTACCATGAATCTGAGACATACCCTTGCATGAATCCGAGACGTACAATGAATCCCTAACCATACTCCCCATGATTCCGAGACCATACTCCACCCTTTAATTAGAGACATGCTCCCTAGGAATCAAAGACCATACCATGAATTCGAGAAATGTCATGAGTCTGACATCATACTCACTCACAAATGGGAGACATATTCCTCTCATAATCTGAAACATAATCCCCAACGAATCCTAGAATTACTCCCCTATGAATCTAAGACATACCTACTCATGAATTCAAGACATACCCATACCCCCCTGAATTTGAGACATACATATGAATCCATGACATATGAATCCGAGATACATTCCCCCATGAATTTGAGACATACTCCCCCAACGAATGCGAGGTATAACCCCCTTGAATCGGAGATGTACTCCGCTATAAATCCGAGACCATGAATCCGATTCCAGAAATATCTCCCTCCTTAATCTACAACATACTACCCCCACGAATTCTTGATATTCCTCCAATGAATCTAAGACATAGTATTCCTTAATTTACATCCATATTCCCTCATGAATCCGAGACATATCCTACCATCAATATACAAAGTACCCAATCATTAATCCAAGACATATTCCCCCATGCATCGGAGGCCATACTCCCACATGAATCTTAGACATGCCCTCCATGAATCCGACACATACCAACCAACATACTCCGCAATGAATCTCACACCATCCTTGAATCCGAGAAATACCATGAATCCCACATCATACTCCCTCATTAATGGGAGACATAGCCACTAGCAAATCTGAGACATAACCCCCCATGAATTTGAAACCATTCCTGTCCCTTGAATCCGAGACATAGTTCCCAATTAATCAAGACGATATCGTGAATCTGAGAAAAATGCCATGAATCCATGATCATACTCCCTCATGATTGGGAGACATACTCCCCCATGAATGTGAGACATGCCATGAATCCGAGATATACTCCTACAAGAATCCTAGAAATACTCCCGCATGCATCGGAAGCCATACTCCCACATGAATCTTAGATGTACCCTCCATGAATCCGACACATACAAGCCGACATAATCCCAATGAAACCCACACCATCCTTGAATCCGAGAAATGCCATGAATCCTTCATCATACTCTTTCATTAATGGGAGACAAAGACACCAATAAATCTGAGACATAACCCCCCATACCCGTCCCTTGAATCCGAGACATACTTCCCAATGAATCAATGCCATATTGTGAATCCGAGAAATGCCATCAATCCATGATAATACTCCATCATCATTGGGAGACATACTCCCCCATGAATGTTAGAAATGCCATGAATCCGAGATATACTCCTACAAAAATCCTAGATATACTCCCCCCATCAATCATCTAAGACTTACTAGTCAATGAATCTGTGACATAATCGTGAATCCATCGGAAACATACTTCGGATGAATCTATCACATAATAATGAATCCGTGACATACCCATGATGTCAAACTCCCCAATGAATCCGAGACATAACCCCCTTGAATCGGACAAGTACTCCTCTATTAATCCAAGACAATGAATTTGATACATACCCCCCCATAAATCCGAGACACACTCCCTCATTAACCAGAGACATGTTCCGCCCATGAATTCTAGAAATATCCCTCATGGATCTAAGACATAATACTCATTTGATTTGAATTTATACTGCCTCATGAATCCGAAACGTATCGTATCATGAATCTGTGAGGTACCCTATGATGAACTCGAGACATACTCCCCTATGAATTAAAGACATACTACCCCATGAATCTGACACTGTATCCCCCCCCCCCCCCCATGTAACCGAGAACCCTCCCCCGTGACTTCGAGACATATCGATCGATGTGTTCGACACATATCTCCCTTGAATCCAAGGCATAACCCCATGAATCGGAGACATACCCTTACATGAATCCGAGACATGCTCCTCCATGATTCTGATACATACCTTGAATCTCTAACCATACTCCCTCATGAATCCGAGACATAACTTCAATGAATCGGAGACCAAACCCCCCTGAATCTGAGACATACTCCCTTATGAATCCAAGACCATACCATGAATCTGAGATCATATTCCTCAATGAATGGGAGACAGATAATACTCCACCCATGAATACGAACATGAATCCAAGACTCCTCCATGAATCGTAGTAATGCTCCCCCCATTAATCCAATGCATATCCGTCTATAAATCCGAGACATGCTACCCCATTAATCCGAGTCATACCCCCATGAAATTGAGACATACCTCTCATGAATCCGGATTCATTAGAGGGTATGTCTTGAATTAATGGGGGATATGTCACGGATTCATGTGGGGAGTGGTCTTGGATTCATATGGGATATGTCTGGGATTCATGGGTATAAACCCGAGACCCCCCCCCCCCAATGAATCGAACATATACTCTCACATGAGTTGGAGACATACTCCTCATGAATGGGTGACATACCCCACTTAAATATAGGACATCCTACCATGAATTGGAGACATACTCTTACATGAATCCAAAACCATACCATGAATCCGAGAAATGCCATGAATCTGACATCATACTCTCACGAATGGGAGACATACTCCTCCCATAATCTGAAACATACTCGCCCCATGTTTTACACTATAAATCCGGGACCATGAATCTGATTACAGGAATAACTCCCTCCTTAATCTAAGACATACTCTCCCCACGAATTCAAGATATTCCCCCAATGAATCTAAGACATAGTATTCCTTAATTTACATCCATATTCCCTCATGAATCCGAGACATATCCTACCATTAATATGCGAGGTACCCTATCATTAATCCAAGACATACTCCCCCATGCATCGGAGGCCATACTCCCACATGGATCTTAGACATACCCTCCTTGAATCCGACACATACCAACCAACATACTCCGCAATGAATCCCACACCATCCTTGAATCCGAGAAATGCCATGAATCCTACATCATACTCCCTCATTAATGGGATGCATAGCCACCAACAAATCTGAGGCATACCCCCCCATGAATTCGAGACCATACCGGTCCCTTAAATCCGAGACATATTTCCCAATGAATCAAGACCATATCGTGAATCCGAGAAATGCCATGAATCCATGATCATACTCTCATGATTGGGAGACATACTCCTTCATGAATGTGAGAAATGTCATGAATTCGAGATATACTCCTACAGGAATTCTAGAAATACTCCCCCATCAATCTAAGACTTACCCGTCAATGAATCCGTGACATAATCGTGAATCCATTGGAGACATACCTCCGATGAATCTATCGCGTGACATACCCATGATGACATACTCCGCTAAATCCCTGACCATACTCCATCGTGAATCCTAGAAATACTCCCCCATTAATCCGTTACGTACCTTACCATGAATCTGAGACATAGCCACCACCAAGAATCTAAGACCATACTCTCCCATGAATTGAAGACCATACCATGAATCCGAGATCATACTCTCTCATGAATGAGAGCTCATATTTCTAAGGAAAGTAAATTTCCTATATATTCACCAATGACCACCAACTTACAAGTGCATTTAAAGGTTAATTAGGTCAGTCATCATTGGTAATATCAGATGGTTCACACTGTATGTTTTGAGTTCAATCTTTGTGCAAAAGTACCCTAGCATTTATCTTGTGCAGGATCCAAATGCCCGCCATCCATACAATTTCCATCCACATGATGGACGTTTGGAGCTGAAATTTGATGTGCCAAGACTTGTACAGGGTCATGAAGGAATAAATTCAATGGATGTAGATATTGAACTAAGTGTAGAGATGCTTCGTTCATGTGTCAGTGACCATCCTACGGAGTAGACATTCGATACTTATAAATTTGTTTATTTTTGCTTTCTAGTTCTTGATCAATTTATTTTCATGAACTGGCCCACATGA
This sequence comes from Acorus calamus, assembly GCA_030737845.1. Taxonomy (NCBI): domain Eukaryota; kingdom Viridiplantae; phylum Streptophyta; class Magnoliopsida; order Acorales; family Acoraceae; genus Acorus; species Acorus calamus. The sequence goes on along the minus strand of CM060858.1, from coordinate 5,232,788 downwards.
AATTCTATACTCAATATATTTGATTTCTGTTTGATTGATGCTTGTTGCTTTTGAGAAAATCTCGTGAAACTGAATTTTGAGTTATTCATAATCATGTATATTGTTTAATATTAGTTGGTGTGTTTTAAGGGTCATTGCTTGGAGCAATGATGAAGTATGTAGCTAACGGCATAGAAGTTTATGAATGTCTAGCCTCTTCCTTTTCCAGTAGCTATATGGGCTAGGTGATGGTCATTATTTGGTTTGTTTTCTAATTTTGATTTCTAAAAATATTTTTTATTTTATATTTTTGTGTTCATTTTATTCAGAATATTAGTTCTTCTTGGTTGGTGAATATGAGTTTATGAGCTTGACTGAGTTGCTAAATACCGATTGCAGAAGAAGAACTCTGGCTACAATATACTTTGTCAACCATCTTAAAAAAAGTTGACATTACGACATCTGATAATTGAATTATTTTTCATTATCATTTGGAAAAAAATTGTCATTCTCTTGTCAGTGGAGTGGTGATGTGCAATTAAATATGTGTTTGTACACAAAAAATATTGCTCTAGTTTTCGTGCAGGTGATTTGGTGCCTGTGCCTTGATGAAAATGCTGATTGTATCCAGGATAACTGCAATCATGGGATGCTTTGGTGTTTAACTTGATTAATGGCAAGTTCAACCTTCATAAACAAAAGTAATTTGATAAGTGACTATTAAAATGTGTGGTAACTCCACAATGTCAGGCTACAAAAAGCTCGATGATAAGATAAAACCTTCTCTAAAGCAGACGGCCAGATTATTCCCTGTCAGATGACAAAACAAGGATTGATTTATCAAATTTAACAGTGTGACTGTCATTCACAAGAACACGAGTTGGGACTTAATAGGTTACATAATTCCATGTCCTTATTTATTGACAGACAGAGAAACAAATATGTGTAAGCATATTACAATTTGATAAGCAGTTGAAGATTTTTTATTCATGTTTACAGTTTAAATTTGTCTGCAACTTCCGTATTTATAGGTTATATTGCAATTACGCTTAACTACAATTGGTTAATTGTTGACTTTGTTATATACATGTATGACATTGTTCTTAAATCTCTAGGGTTGGAGAAATTGAGATCCAGGGTTGTTCTAAGATAATGCAAGTTAATTATCTATAATAGAGTATTCAAAGGTGAATCTTCATACATCACTACAGTGTAGATACTTGTGTTGTCCCATTTCTATTGATTGTTAATCTTGTGATGCTCATGTTCTCACGTGATATGACATTCATACAAATATCGTTTACTGAGAGCAGTTATCATCCATACAGATGCATGTACATAGATATAAAATGTGAGATTTATTATATTGTAGAGGCATGTTTCATTCTTTTTCTACCTTGATAGATGAGAACTTTGAAGAGATTTATTATATTGCTTTTGCTTACTGTGTGCCCGAGTGTAATTAAATATAATGCAATGTTGAGCCTCTTCTATATTTACCATTTGCCAGCTGGATCATTCCAGGGAAGTTGACAACCCCACTGCTTTCAGTCCTTTTAAACATAGTACTGGTTAGGCCATATAATGAGAAGACTTCTGATGTGCAGTTTACTGTACACCCTATGCGTGATGATCGTACATCCTTCAGATCTGAGGGTAAGATTTGTCTCTACCATGTGATGGATATTAATCAGTGATAAATTTACTAGAACGCGTTCTTCTTCTTGGTATGTAGGGTTTTCAAATTTTTGGTGAAGCTAAACCAGGAAGCACACTGCGAGCTTGTGGCTATCCCACATATGGGACTTCACTTTGTATATTCCAGGTAAAATCTAAATCTTGTATTTCTCCTTCCTAGTAATGAAATTTTAAGTCTTTTTATTTTCTAAACACTAAAACACGTCTTTATATATTGAAATGCATGTGCAGTGGGTTCGTCATCATTATAATGGCACATCGCAATACGTTGAAGTTTAGCACGTAATGCTATATATCACTAAGTGTAGTTCTACTTATGTTAGGTTTCATGACATTTTAGATATTTTATTTTATGGTATTTCATATTACTATGCATTTGGAGTGTCTTAAACTTATGTATGCTTACGGTATATAATAAGTTACACATTATGCATAATTGGATTTAATTTTATTAGTATGCAAGATGAAGAGGTTTAACGTTGGTTTTAGCATGAGATATTCGATTTTGAATCATCTTTCATACAAAAGTGGAATTAGATCATCTGGATTCATGTAGCAAAATTTATGATTGTTTTACCATTGCTGTCCCTAGAAGGAGAAAGTGCAAGGTCTCCTATTCGTTGCCATTTTTATCATCGTTAGAAGCTTCTATTGATCTTGGCATTAAAAGAGAAGTTGTTGATTTTTTCATTAGCTTTCCAACAGAAGTTGTATCATCTGAAGTGGACTTTCCTACGGGAAAATATAGTAGTTTGAGTCGAGCCTAGTGGGCATTTATGTAATTTGGTGGAATCCAAATGTCAATGAAATGGATGAGTCAGTGGGGCTTTATATTCATTTGGAGGAGTCGCTTGAGACTCATTTCAGCCGAGACGAATTGAAGAGGAAGTGCAAAGAGAATTTAAGGAAAAATGGGGAAAAGCTTTGTGGATTAATTTTCATGCTGCACTTGGTAATGACTTTTGGTCTTTTTATCATTGTACTTCATCTAAGATTGTTTTATTTCAGTTTTGAATCAAATTTGTGATTTGGGGCTGAAATATGAATATGTTTTTGGGCCTGAATAAATAGGGTTTAGAGGGTTGTTTTAGCTATATCATAAATTTAGGGCTTGTAGGGGGGATATGTGGTTGTCTTGAGGTATTTGAGAATTGCCTGAATAATGGGGGTCTAGTTTGGTTGATGATTGTGATTATATGTTTTGTCAGTGGGTTCCTCTCTGCATGATTTAGGAGCTGGAGTAAGGTGAGTCCAGCTTGGATTGTAAGTTGTGACGTGAGTGAATCCATCCCTTCTTGTGTTTCCTTGTTTGCTGTTCTTACTTGTGATTCTGCTATGTGTGTGTGTTTTCATTATTAATTCATGTGGTAGAAATTCATGTTTAAGAGAAGTGATGGTTATATTTGTTACATTGGTTAAAGGAAAAGTTGTGCAACTTAGTAGGTGAGCAGGTAAAGGAGGCCAACTTGTCAAGTGAAAGAGTGAATACATGCCTCTCTTTAATTATCATTTATTCTCTATGTTTCAAGTGTTGCAGTACTTTTTTATGGGTATATATAATTGGTGATACCTTTGTGATTCTAGAAAATGGTGTGTGAATTTAAATGACATTTCCAATTCTATTCATGCTATGATGTTTATAAACGTGTGAATTTCTACCATATATTGGCAAGTATATACTTTATCATGAGATTACAGTTTAGGTCATAAACTAGTATTAGAAGGGAAGGGTTCAACATGAGTTGATCCATATCTTCCTTACCCGACTAATGTGTTCAGTCAACTGCTTACAGTTCTACTTAATGTGTGTGAAGATGAAATGTGGATGTGGATATGATTACTGTGGACTGTGTGTTGCTTTCATTAACTCTTAGACCGCTGAGTGCCGCCTAATATGGATTCCGAAGAGGTATGACATGACATAATACACTATGTGCAGTTTTTTTTTTACTCTTAGGTCTGCTGAGTGCCGTCTAATATGGTTCCTGGAGAGTTATGAAGCGAGGTTTATGAATACATAAGAATTAGTGCGTTAATATATATGTGTGTGTGATTGCTAAGAAGTAATTAATAGGGATTTCTCTCACTGGGCTTTGTACTCACCCTTTTCTTTGGGCTGGATTTTTTAATCCAGGTACTACCCCGACTGATGTTTCTGAGTCCAGTACTGCACAAGAAGCTTAGGGCCGTGCATCGTCATCCCACCAGTCAGAGTTCCCATATTTTGTTCAGGTCCATGTTGTATATTTCATTTTTGGCAAATGGATCTTGTGTACATAAGTCTTAAGGCTCTCACATGATAGACAGTTGTTGTATGCATCTTTTGACATCTGTACAGTTGTCATTGGCCAGTTTGGCCTTATATATATATTTTGTTTCCGCTGCATGTTTTGAGTTCTTTGTCTTCTAATTGCATATTTTTAGTTATGATTTTCTGTATATCAATTTTCTTGTGACGATTCAGAAGACGGCCGCTTCTGGGTCGTGACAACTTATTTTAGAATAATCATTGTTTTCTTTAATCTGATCCAGGAGCTACAAACCCAGAGTATGTTGTAACTGCTGATGATGTTGGTGTTACTATTTCAGCAGAGCGCATTCCAATGGATGACAGAGGCAATCAGGTTACTTACAATCTTCTTATGAAAATATATTGAAATGTCTTGGTTGGATACCTGTCATGATACATGAATACATATTATGCATATTGATCTAGAATGTATGGTTGGAAACCAAAATGTGCACATTTGATTCATTTCATCCACGTTTGTGGCCATGATAATTTAATTTTTATTATACTAATGTTCCTGCTCAAGATTGAAAGGAACGCCCAACGTACTTAAGGTTAGTGACCCCATAAATGAATTACATAAATATCTAAATTATGGCATCATTATTAGGAAATAACAAGAGCCCTTTCCAACCAGGTAATTTGGTCTAAATTGATTGGTGAAATATTAGCTACAACATCAATTGAATACTTCCAATACTGAGATCTTTGAAGTTTATTACTACTTCTAATTGCTGTGAATTTGAAGTTTATTTACTACCATCAATTGCCGATAACACTAATTTCCGCTCTATTATTGGGGTTTATTTCATATGGACATAAATGCTCTCTCTCTCTCTCTCTCTAAATAGATGGGTGAATGACTGGATGAGTGGAAAACATGTTTAATCTCATTTTTCGTGAAAATTAAAATTTTGACAAGTACAGTATCTATTGAATGTTGATTGATCATATGAAATATCTTGGTGGTCACATTTCATTTCTGGAGGCACCTTACTATAGATTCTTAGAGATCACATTTGTAAGGACCATTTTGTTTTTCTCGAGTCTAGGCATAATAATGACTCTTCTTTTTGTCTTTGCATTCTACATAATGCCTTTACTCGTCAAAGCATATTCTTGGTTGACGTTAACAATGTTTCTGTTATGATAAAACATTATTTTTTGAGCTCAACTTATGTAGGTTACTTCATTCAGATTTTAATATCCATGATATGAATGCTAAAGAAAAGCATTTGGGTTACAATTTAATGTGTCGATTTTGCTATGTTGATGAATTCAATTGTATTAGATTTTGAAATTCCATCCGGTTTGATTCTTTTTTATTTGTATGTTATGTGGTAAAATCTATATTATCTTGTAATTGAATTATTTATGGTTCCCTTTTGATTTATCTGGTAAATAACTTGTTTTGACTCTTCCAATTTCAATAACTACTAAACAATTATTTTCTATTATGAAGATTGTTAAAACAAGATTTCAAAATAAGATGGGAGGATGATTTATTACAAATTGTTTGATTTCATATATTGAAAGGGATAGTTGAAAAGTTTGATAATGATATGATAATTGATGAATTTTATTTCGATAGAGGATTGTCGGTGATTATCGGAGTGTTTCGGAGACTGATGATTTGAATGATACGAAATTATTTTTTATGGTGCCCAAGTGTGTTTAGATAAATTACGTTTTGGTTTGAAATTATGTGAGATACCCATGAAATTATGGTATGAAATTATGTGAGAGATACCCATGAAATTGTGGTATGAAATTACGTGAGAGATACCCTAATAATTTACCCCAAAAAAAATATATTTATTTTTGGTTTTCTCTTTGGGGAAGTGGAAGGGATTCGTATAGGAAGATATGGTGCTTAGGGTTTGGTATGTGGAGGGCAAGAATGGTGGTGTAATTTAATAAAAGATATTATTTTTTAATGCCAATCAAGCATAAAAGTAGATTAACTTAGCATTACATGTAATTCCATTCTATTACCAATAGGGGCTACAGTGGATGGCGGAAGTGGGGAAGGAAGTTTATATTGCTGAATATTAATGCCCATTGAAATCTTTTCGTAGTGCTTGCAATTGATATATAAAGCTTAACTAGTAGATACTCTGCATCTGAAATGGGAGAATCGTTTGTATGGAACTTCTGTGGTGGTCCTCACTCGCCATATAATTGGTAGTAAGAGAGGCTCAATAATATATAGCATTATATCCTTGCAATGGTCAATTAGCTTGTTATACTGAATATTATAATCACCCAACGCTGAAAGCTATGAACTTATGGTTGAAGGAGTTGATGACGTGAGTCACCGAATTTTATGCAACTAGGTGCCACCTCGTGCGCTCGTGACGAACACTTTTGTATGATTTTGATGTAGATAATCGAGAAATCATGATTTCTGAAAAGAATGGATCCTTAAAATGATGGTCGCACGTGTGAAATGTTTTTTCTGTGAATTGAACAGGATCAAATATTTGAACAGAGTTCTTGGGCTCGGACTCCTCGGACTCCCTCATCTCTTCATCGAAGATCTGTGGAATGTATATTTTCTCGATTTCTTCATCAAAGATTGGTGGAAGATTCACATCTTCAATCTTCTCATCGAAGATAGAAGAAGGTCCGCATCTTCAATTTCTTTATCGAAGATAGGTAGAAGGTCCGCATCTTCAATTTCTTCATCGAAAATAGGTGATGAAAGATTCACCTCTTCGAATGAGTTGTCGAAAGCACCATCAATAGGCTCCTCCACAAATTGTGGAGTTGTTGGTCGTTCTTGATGTGGCGATTGAGGTCATGAAGTTGGAGATCGCTTATGGCGTTGCATAAACGCCATTATCACCTCCATCTGTTGTGTGATTGCCTCCAATTTTTCGTCCATACGCCTATTAACTGCTGCTATAGCTGCTGCGATAGTCTATTGTTGCTCCTCACGGTCGCTAAGAGGACGTCTTCTCGGCGGCATGTTCTCTCTCTGTTTTTTTTTTTTTTGTGGGGGGGGGGGGGGGGGGGGGACTGGAATGAAAAGAATGATATGTGGGGTTGGGTATTATGGAATGAAAACTTGGGTGTGAAGGTTTAAATGAAATTTTTCCTTTTTTTTAATTTGAAAAGGTGATGTCATCGGCTGGGAGAGGAGATAAATGGATTTTTTTTTTTTTTTTGCTTGGGTTTGGGGTTGTACGGATGGGATGGGATGGGATTTTTTTTTGGATAAATAAAATTGATCACGGATTACCTCGACAAATCGATGAGTCTTTGATACCAACTGATGCAGCGTGAGGGGTCACGCTCTTTTGCTGACTCGATCGACCTTCAGGGATGCGAGATCTGCAGGCTCCAACAAGGTTGTTGATTCTTCAATAAAAGGATATCAGGATGTTGGGCTTCAAAGACCTGTTGATTTCTGATGTAGCGCGATCATGGACCGTTCGATCGACATTGAAAACCACCAAATGAATTATGATGATTGATTTATAATTTTAATAATTTTTAGTTTGTTAGGATTTTATGCATTTGTTAGGATTTATCTCATTTATGAGCAACTGATGCAACGTGGGGATCACGCTCTTCTGCTAATTCAATCTAAGGAACGAATTTGCATGCTCCAAAAAGGTTGTTGATTCTTCAGGCAAAATACCAAGGATGTTGGGCTTCAAAGACCTGTTGATTTCCTAAGAAATACCAGATATTTGGTGGTTCTATATAAATGTTAGTATTCCTAACAAAATACAATAGATAAATAAAATAAACTTTAAAATTTAATAATCTCTCTCTTTTTTTTTGGGGGGGGGGGGGGGGGGACTGGAATGAAAAGAATGATATGTGGGTTTGGGTATTATGGAATGAAAACTTGGGTGTGAAGGTTTCAATGAAATTTTTCTTTTTTTTGTTAATTTGAAAAGGTGATGTCATCGGCTCGGAGAGGAGATAAATGGAATTTTCCTAACAAAATACAATAGATAAATAAAATAAACTTTAAAATTCAATAATCTCTTCATTGTCAATTGGTTTACATGCTTATTTATAGAGTGGAGAATCACAACAAACTAGGATCTCAATTAATTATATAAATCTTAAATCTAACAAACAAATCTTTTAATCAATATTTAAATTTGAATTCAAATATATGATTTGAAATTCAGATCTAAATATAGTAATTAAATAAATGAGATAAATCCTAATAAATGCATAAAATCCTAACAAACTAAAAATTATTAAAATTATAAATCAATCATCACCATCCATTTGGTGGTCTTCAATGTCGATTGAACGGTCCATTGCAATTTGACGACCATGATCGCACTACATCACAAGGTGTCGACAAGGTACATATTTGACGACACATGAGTTGTCGAACTCCAGAGAGTCATGACTTCCCATAGATGATGGAATTGTCGGCGGTTTATTCAAATGTTCGACAACTTTATGCCGGAGAAGGTGCGCACCGACAAGACAAAATTGACAACGGGGGAGGGTGGGTTAGGCTAAAATAGGGGTGGAAAGTGAAGGGGTAGGATTGATTATTTTCAAAAACTCTTAAAAACATTTTTTAATGGTTTCATGTGGGGTGAGGTGAGTATTTGGTGGGGTGGAAATAACTGCCCCCCAAAAAAATCTTGTACTTTTTTTTTTCACTAGAAGTTGTAACATTCTCATGTATTTATCTATTGTAACATATATGTCTATGCAGCTCTAGTACAATGTTTGTGTAATTGGTCTTATGTTTGATGATGTATAGGGAATTCTTTTTTTTAATTAGCTAATGTTGTAATAGTCTCTTGTAATTATGTTTATGTGGTAATTACATGATATGCAACTTTGTCACTATTTAAATAAAATATGTTTTAAAATTTAAATATTTATGTGATTACTATGACTTTTCACATATCCTAAAATATATATCGCATTATAAAAATCAGCTAAGAGCCGGTTCAAATTTTTTTTGATGTAATCTGTATAGGCCCGTGATTATGTTCTAACAAGTCTTCAAATTGCAGTATCAAATAAGATATTAAATAGACATATACCAAAGTAACATTTTTAATAAATAGAAAAAATAAGCAAATAATCAAGTTTTCAACCAAACATGAAATTATATTCAGCACTTATTAAATGGACCAAAACACCCTTAACATAAGCTCTACTCTTTAGTACTGAATCAAACATACTTATTTTCATAAGTGCTAATAATTTTCGCTGAATCAGACACTTTTTTTTTCTGTGAACCGATTAAAACTTATCAAAACTTATACAATCTGCACTTATGAATCAGGACTTAAAATCAGCTTTCCGCTGAACCAAACGGCACCTAAATTTCCATCCATTCCGCTTGTATGGGCTGATTTGATGGGGGATTTCTATTTTCATTTTTCTTGACTGGTCAATCTTTTGGTTGGATCTAACTAAGCCTGTCAACGGACCGGATACGGAGCGGATATGTCATATCCGTATCCGTATCCGAAATTTTTTTTTATATCCGTATCCGTATCCGACGGATATTTAAAAAGTGTATCCGTATCCGATCCGAAATTTCGGATACGGATTTGGATAATTATCCGAAATATCCGAAATAAATAAATAAATAATTAAATATAACAAATTTTTATTTAAAGTTTAAAAATTGACTTAAAATTAAAAATTCATAAACACAAGTCCTAACTTTACAACTATTAGAAAGAATAAATAAATAATTAAACATAACAAATTTTCATTTAAATTTCAAAAATTGACTTAAAATTAAAAATTCACAAACACAAGTCCTAACTTTACAACTATTAGAAAGAATGTAAGCCACTTGATCAAAATCCAATGGTAGATATTAAATACTAATATTAATATTTTTTTAATGCCATCGGATACGGATATTTTTCGGATCGGATAGGGGTATATCCATATCCGATCCGAAAATTTTCAGATACGGATTATTTTTTCGTATACGGATACGGATTTTTCGGATGTCAGATATTTTTTGTATTTTCGAATACGGATTCGGATCAGATGCGGATATTTTTTCGGATAATTGACAGGCTTAGATCTAATCCGGTATCACAATTCAAAGGTGATCTTATAGTCGTATGAAAAATTAATATTTTTTTTATTTTAAAAAAAAATATGTAGTGATTTATCTAAGATTTAGGAACTTTTTTTTTCCCAGGATGAATATTAACCTTAAGGCCTGAGGCATCCGCATATTTGACAATTACGGGTGTCTGCTTAAGAGACCCACTGTATGTGTGTGTATATATATTGAAATGATAATATGCGGTCCGTACGAATCATATATATACATCCTTTATCAAGGTATATACGTTAATAAAAAAATGTATATAACACAGTGATATATATAGAATAGTGATATGATGCGGTCCGTGTGAACCGCGTTGTACATCGCTTATAAGATATATGCATAAAAAAAGCATATGAGCTCATTGAAATATATACCTTGATAAGAGATGTATATGCATTTTTTATCGACGCATATACATTGATAAGAGATGTATATACATGATTTATAGAGATCACATATTATCATTTTAATAGAAGAACAAGTGAAACACAAACCTTACACGTACATCTCATGAATTGACTTGGCCCTACCATGATGAATACATGGATGGAAATTGATCGGTCATCTTGATTTTTTTGTGTTCAAGTGATAAGAACACTTTAAATGTGATAAAAGCTATCACCAAACAATGATAGTGATATATACTTTTTTGTTTGAATGGACTATAATGTTCCACATCAGTTCCACTGTTTCATGTATATTGTGTTTCTGCATATGAATTATGAAATGGCTTCTATTTTTATAAAATGCCTCTTTTGTTTTAAAAATAAAAATTAGGAAAAAAATGTTGAATTTACATGTAAGTTGTTTGGTCGGAGGGGAGTGGAAGACGATATACACAATCGATTATAATTATATGATGGGAGATCTACTGTCACATGCCTTGCCTATCATTTTTATAACAACAATTGAGAACAATACTACATACAGGATTTGAAAATTTATTTTTCTGATGTGCTATTAAAATTATGAATTTTTCTAAATAAGAAAATATTCTAATTAAGATCAATTTTTGAGTCAGGGGTAGGTCATTAATTTGAAACATTTAATCTTTTTAATAAAAACTTAACATAAGTCGACCTCCCTTCTCTGAACCTGAACTGTACACTCACTAATTGTTGTTAGAATAAAGGAAAAGAGAATTCTTACTGATCTTATATTAGAGGAACTAAAGCCTCTATTTATAGATACATAAAGAAAACCCTAAAATACTAGAAAATGAAACTAGAAAAACTAGGAAACTAATGATATCCTAATAATGATAATAAATAGTCAATGTTCTCATAATAATGAGTTAATATTCTCATAATAATGACTTTTTAACACCCCATCTCAAACTCTGAAGGGTATAATCCTTAGCCCCCATTTGGATCTGGTATAAGAGCCCGGATAACCCCGGATAAAGTATGCCAAAATAAACCCTGATAAAGTGGTATATGTATTCCAATCAACCCCTAGAATTAAAGTTATCCAAAGTTATTCCACCAAAAGAATATGTGTGCCCACTGTCAAATCAACTGTCATCACCTCTTATAAATCACTTGTCAAATCAACTATCATTATTTTTTACTTTTTATAAATCTTTGTCCATACTTTATTCACATTTTACCGAAACAACAAAACATTTATTCTTATGTTTACCAACGAGAATAATTCAAAACACAATCAATCACAAAATTATTTTATCCCTATTTATACTCACTTATGCTTGGATAAATTTATACCCTAGAATAAAACATATCTCCGTTCCAAACGGGGGCTTAGAGCTTGCACAAAATAACAAACACCTCCAATAATTGAAGAACTCGATTTTGTGAATTGATAGTCCTCATCTGTCTTTTGGAATCTATCACTTCGCTCCCGCTCTTCTTGAGTCAATCAGAGTCGCTCCTGCTCTTTGAGTCAGTCAGAGTCACTCCCACTCTTTGAATGAATTAGAGTCGCTCTCGCTCTTTGAGTCAATCGGAGTCGCTCCCGCTCTTCTTGAGTCAGTCGGAGTCGCTCCCCCTCGTTTAGTTAGTCAGAGTCGCTCTTGCTCGTTGAGTCAGTCGGAGTCGCTTCCGCTCTTCTTGGGTCAGTCAGAGTCGTTGATCCACTAGATCAGATGACGCACATATGAGATCTAGAGGTGTACCGATGGCGAACTAAAATGTTGGTGCCGCACCACGAATGACGATCACCAATGCTACTCTGAAAGGTTTGGGAAAAGAGGGGTGAACTACCACGCGCTAAGTGAATGGACATACGGTGTCCCAATAATAATAATAATAATAATAGTAATAATAATAATAATAATAATAATGAAATATTATGAAAATCCCAAAGAAATCCGAAATAGCGGAATATAACATATACATATAATTTTTCACAAGTATAACGATAAAACATAATGCATCTGTTTAGAGGAGCAACCACAAATTCATACTAGCTACATGATGCGTATGATGCAACGGACACGCATGCCCGTATGACACGCAGTCGAAAGATGCTCAATCTAGAGCCTAGTCACGTAGACCGGTCGTCACACAGACAAGGTCCCACTGGACTGGGTCACGCAGACCGGTCGTCACGCAGACGATGTCACACAGACATGTGTCACGCAGACGTATGATATGCATGCAAGATTTATTTCAACAACTCATAGTTTGCATGCAAGAATAACATTTTATCCAATATATAGTTCATACATAAAATAATGTTTCAAACGTAATGTCATGCTCATGTATTCCATACTCAAAATAACAATTGTATTCAAAACACAAGAATGATGCGAACATGATATAATTATAAGTAGTTTCAAAATCTACATAGAGACTAGACTCACTCACCTTCGGCCCAACGATTCGCAACCCAAATCCAAGTCTTACAATAAATCTAATCTGACAAGAAACGATACGAATCGATTACAATATGTGCAAACCGTACGGAATTCGATGTATCCATACACACAGAAACCGACAGCTCCCACAGGGACCGTCACTAACCAACCCGACGGATCCCATAGGGACCGTCCGAAGCAAACACGACGGCTCCTATTAGGGCCGTCCCTTAGCAAACCGACGGCTCCTCTGGGAGCTGTCCCGAACATGTCCGACGGCTCCTACAGGGGTCGTCCCGAGGTAGAAGCACATAACCCTAATTTATAAAAAAATTTATAAAAAAATTTAAATCATCTATCATCGAAAACAAAACATGAATCATTTTAAAACGTTTGTTAAATAGAAATGATCGATATTTAAATCAAATCATATGTACGGAAATCCGATTGAAACCGAATTGAAAACCCATTGAAACATCTTCAAAAACCCTAGATCTATCATAGGTACAAATACAATCTTGGATATAGGTTCAAATCCTTAAAGAAAATCATGAAAACACGTCTTCGGTTTGGATCTAAGCCTATGAAGTTTAAAACAAGGCTTGAAGGATAAAAATATGATTCTTCTTAAAATGAATGGATCTAAACATGATATCTATATACGTAAACCTATTCCTTTTTTACGAAAGGCTTAAAAAACATCCGAAAATATCATAGTACCCTAGTTATAACATCAGATTCGGAAACCATTTAAAATCCCATGGAGGTTGAGGAAAATTCAACAAGAAAATAAGAAATCAAAATCTTCAAATATATGCGTTGAGGTTCAATAGCATCATTAAAAACTTGTGAAAACTTCACAAAAGCATCAACCAAACATTAGTATAATACAAGACCCAAAATCATATCAAGACCTAAGGAAAAACAAGAGAAAACTTATTATTTTTGTTTGAAAACCCTTAAAATGAGATCATAAAACAAAGAAACTCCCAAAGCGATTTCATTAACAATAAAACTCTTCATAAACCGAAAGAGATACTCACAAGAACCCTTAGATCGAACCCCTTCCCGAGCTCCTCAACAATGTGGCCGAAAACAAGAAGAAGAAGTCTTTTAGGGTTTGAAATTTCTAGGGTTTCAAGGCAAGAGAGAGAAAAAGAGGTTTATAAGCATCTCATGCACGTGGGGACACAATTACGACACCAACGACTCGCATTAATCCCAATTAATGCACTTGTTCTTTCCAAAAATTGACCAAATTTAAAATCGAATTTCGCCTAGATCGACGGCTCTTGTTGAACCCGTCGCATGACTACCCGACGGATCTATCAAGAGCCGTCTCCCAGGTGCTCGACGGCACCTATAATATCCGTCGCCCAGGTGCCCGACGACACCTATAGGATCCGTCAGACACTATCTAACACCCTGTTATGGTTTAGACCATAACTTGACTTATACGCATCCGATTTACGATCCGTAAGAAGAGTTGGAAAGCCAACGAAACGAGGAATCTAACCATGTCAAATTATTAGAAATTTGAAATACTAACACACTATAAAAGTGGGTTAATTACGATAAAAAATTCAGAGTCGCTACATTAACAGTTGTTAATCTTATTTTATGACATCAAAGTTAATGTTCAAACCGTTGGATTTATATCTCGCGCGCATTGTCAAATATAGTTTAACCCTACGAATGCGCAATGCGGCCCAGATGCCACTCTAAAAGTTTGAGAGTGAGAATCAGATTTATATAGTCTCATCATAAATTAATCAAAATTCTCCTTTCCCTTTATTTGGATATAGACCACCTTTGTTGAATCACGCAATTTTTATATATTATTTATAATTGTGTGTATTTTTTTATTTTTTCAATACTTCGATATACTTACCAATTGAATTATATGGGACAGCTTTCGTTTTGGGTAGATCGTGGGGAAGGTGAGATGACCTTTTGGTTAGATTGGGGAAGGTGAGACATTGTCAAAGGTGAATGGAAATTCTTCATTTCACTTAACAATGTTTGAAGGTGACACATGGTTAGGGGTCCAAGAGTAATTTTGAAGGGTATAATTACATAACTTATCATAACTAGGTTAGCAAGGGTGGATCTTTTGAATTTTTAACATAGAAAAACCAAGGGGGCGGTGCCACATGTAATATGGTGGGGTCACTTGACCCCATCAACATTTTAAAAAAAAACTCAAACTATTATGGTCATCCTTGTAAATCATGGTAACCTAGTCCACCAATCCACAAATGATTCTAGCAGCCCACCAGTTGACCCTGTCCAGCCCAGATTTTATACTTAAAACCCCAAAATTGTAAAAGTTTATAGAAATCTTTCATCTTTTTTCTTTGATGATTTATTTTTTTTATTAATATAAATTGTTGTTCTATTTTTTTAAAAAAAAATTATATTTTTTATAAATATATGATAAGAGTAGAATTTTTAAAAAAATTATGGAATTTTTTTATAAATGATCACATTTAAAAATTCATGAAGTTGCTACCGAAAATCCCCCAGCGCTAAAGGAAAATAAATTGAAAAAGTTTTTTTTTCCAGCATGCATGCATTGATCTGGTTTTTCTTGAAACTCATTTTCTCATCATTCATGTGACATTTTTATTAGATCACACATGATCCCTGTGATTAATAATCACACACTGAACTTTTTTTTTAGGCACGTGGAAAAAAATAGTGTTTATAGATATTTTGTAAATTAAAATTGGAATATTTAGGGCTTCCCATGCAAATAACCCTTTTTAAATATCATGATGAGATCTATCATCGTGGGGGGCCATGACATGCACATGTGGGTAGGAGACGTGTGAGGAGAATGTCGATGTTACTGTCACCGACATATTTAGGACTCTTTAATTAATTGTATGTATGTATAATAATATACACATGTAACTATAAATAAATAAAAGACCGTGACCCAATAAAATAAAATAATAAAAAATGGTTTTTTAATTTTAAGTCACTATAAACATGTTGATTTATAGGTCGATCTCTTTCTTCTTCATATTTTTTTATAAGTCTTTAACTTCAACCTTTTGTTTCGTTTTTAGTCTTTTCCTCCAACAACTATCCATGTACCATTAGTTTTCAAATATGACTTTTATTTTTAAGTTCATATAAACTATGTTATTCAGTGATTAATCTCTTCCATTTTTATATTTTATTTTAAGTTCTTAACTTCATATATCTTTTTATATATAATTTTGTAGGTATTTTAATATTGAAACTCATTTTAAGTCTCCAACTTCAAATATGAAAATGCTTACAAAATCATATATGCATTTTGTCAAGGGACTAATAAGAAAAAAACTAAAATTAGGATTTAAGACGGGAGGGACCGACAACTAAATAACATAGTTTATAAGAATTTAAAAATAAAACTAACATTTTATAAATTATTTGTTCATGAATAGACGTTTGATGAGGGACTAAAAATAAAAAAAGGTTGAACTTGGGGACTTAATAAATGAAGAAAAGGATGGATCGATTCTTAAATAGACATATTTACAGTACTGGAAACTAAAAATCGTAATCACTCGTACACCATACGTCATGTCATTCCGTCCTTAGATCTGACGGTTGGGCCAAGCAACCAATATTATTACCACCACGTGGTCCTAATCAAACGGTCAGATCACACCATCCTTAGATCTGACGGTTTAGATCAACTCATCCAAACCCATTCCGTGTCCCACCTGTCCTCTCCAACAATAGACCTTTTCATCTCCCCATCAAAACTACATCCAACGGTCCACATCAATCAAATAAATCCACTCGTCCGTCCAACTCGTCCATCGAATGCGTCCACCCCAGACAGATTTTATACATGGCAGTACTGACTTGTTTAAACAGACGTACAGATCTGATGGACGTTGAGCGGAATTACCGATTTACCCCCATTGGGTCCGGTGAAGCTATAAAAAACGAACGAAACCCCAGCCGACGAAGGCCTCGCAAATCTCTCTCTCTCTCTCTCTCTCTCTCTGGCTGGTTTGTGGTGGAGCCATCGCCGATCGGCGGAGGAGGGGATATCGACCGTCCGATCTAGGGTTTTGTTGTTCTCATTCACTGATACTACACGCATGAGCTGGTCCGTCGATCTCCAAGGGAATACCGCCTCGAATTCGAACCACTTCATAACGTGCCTCCTCATATTCGTCCTTCACTACTCTCCCCAGCTCCAGCCGTCCATCTTGAATTGCAGGACCCGCTGGAACTCCGAATTGTTTCATTGGACGACGAAAAGAGGGACGTGTAATCATGGATTCCGAACGTAGTTCGAAACAGTCCCAAAAAGGTTGTTTGATGTAAAAGATTTGATTTTTTTTAATCCCGGAAAAAAATTGGATTATGTGTTTCGGATTTATTCGATTATATATGGGTTTGGTTCAAAATTGATTTTTTTTTTGAAGATCATGAACTTATTTTAGGGAAAACATTGTTGCAAACAGTTCCGAAGAGGATATTTGATGTAAAGATTTTATTTTATTTTCTGGATTGATTGGATTATGTGTTTGGATTTCATATGTGTTTGGTTCAAATTATTTTTAATGATCATGAATTTTCGGGAGAACATAGTGGTGGCTTCGACACAGGTCTTTTTTCGTCATATATATAAAAAGTTGATGATCCTTCTTGGTGCCAAAAAGGTAGATGTGTTTTTATCTGATCCTATCTGGGTTTTATTAAAGCCGGATCTTTTAATCTATTCGATATATTTTATTTTTTTTTGTTAAAAAGGCCCCTTTTGTTATTTCATTTTTTGCATTTAATTTAGTGTGGGTTTATAGTTTTCTGACGTATTTTTGCTATGATTATTCCTTAGATGATGCAATTTGGATTATCAGTATGGCAGTTAGTTTGTTTGGATTGTTCTTGGAATGTTGCTGACAAGATTTATTGCTTTTAAATTTTAAATTTTTTAGTTTTCTATCTTTTATCACGTTATCTATACATATAAGAAGCCTGTTGTTCTACTTGCTGGTTGGCCGTGTTGGGGCATGTGTGCTGGTTTAATTCGGTGTAGGCTAGATGTTGGTTTCTGGGGAAATTTTTTTGGAAATTTCAGAAGTTTTGGTAGTAGTAACTAGTAAGTTGAAATATTGTACTAGTTGAAATATTGATAAGAAACTTTATTACGATATGATATTGATCAATATAACTATCAAAAATAGATTGACCCACATAATGATGTGTGTTTATTAGCAGTGAGAAAAGAAAATAGTTTGTGTGAATTTTGGTTGTGACAAGGATAAATAAGTAATGCTATGTGTGTTTGGTTCATTGCTTTAGGAATCTGAATATGTTCCACGTTTGTCTTTATAGACTAATGCTAGTGCTCCAACTATCTTGATTCATATTGTGGATTTTATGTTTGTGGAAAATGTTTTGGGTGCACATTATTCATTGTACATGTATTCGGTTGCTTTTTTATGTCTAAAGTAAATTTTGTGCTACCTTCCTATAGTTGTACAAACAAATTGCTGATGGTGAGTTGTCATTTGCTTGTAGCTTCTTTCTACCCAAGCTCGGATCGAACTCAATCTCTCTCACGTTCCGTCGTCGTCATAGGTGGTGGATTTGCTGGCCTTGCAGCTGCTCGTGCGCTTTCTGATGCCTCCTTTCAGGTAATAATTGTGCATGGCCTCTTTTTTAATGTTCCAGAATTATCTCTTCTTGATTCTTCTTGATTCTTATCTCATTCAACATAAAAAGTGTCTTCTTCCGGCTTTAATAATCTATTATTCTAATAAAAGAGGCTCTCGTTCTCAGGTGGTCCTGTTAGAATCACGGGACAGAATTGGTGGTCGAGTATGCACCGACTTCTCATTTGGTTTCCCGGTGGACATGGGCGCATCATGGTACAATTTCCTGTTTATTTCTTGACAAAATTTTCTAGTTGATTGTCTTTAACTTAATCACTGTTAAAAGTATCGCCTCATGTGCTTGTGTCCCACTTCAGGTTGCATGGTGTCTGTGAGGAGAACCCTTTAGCACCTATTATTGGAAGATTGGGATTGCCACTCTACCGTACTAGTGGTGACGACTCTGTGTTGTTTGACCACGATTTGGAAAGGTAAGCTCTCCTCTGCACTCCCATCATCTCTTTTCTGCTTCCAATTTGCAGTTATTTCAGGTCTTACGAAAATTTAGATTGACATTGATTATCTTTATTTCATTGATATCTTAAGATAACAGTGGTGACAACTCTGCTATTTGTCATTGTAGATCTTCACTTTAGTCGCTCAGTTCTACATTGAGTTGGACTCCAAAGTGCAAGTCTACTCGGTACACAATTGTGGATTGGTTTTTCTTATTCAATACCTCCTGATGAAATTCAAGATTCAATCCATTGATTATCCCATCAAGATCATCATTTTAAAATTACGTATGAATGCGATCTTGAGTCACACCTTAATAACCGTGTCATCTAAATGGCGAATTTTGATTTATATCGTTCATCAACTTGTATATTACTTAATATAATAATCTTGTCAGGATACTAATATGAATATTTTTGTAGAGTTAGATTGTTAATGTTATTTATTTTTTTAAAAGGAGGGATGCCTACTGTATGATATTGATAGATAAACATCCATGAAAAGGAAGAAAAAAAACACCAGAGGGAGAAAATATGGCTTCCCCAGCAGTCATTCAGTATACAATCCTGTAACCCAATCATTACTCTGCTCAATTTTGTACCTCCCATCCCTTTGAATACGCAAACTATCAGACTCTTGAATGTATGTTTTTTACCCCAGTTCTTTAGACAACTCATTATTGCCTCCATGGTATCTTCCATGTTTCAAGCTTTTCTTTGACAATCTCTCATTTCTAGTCAACCTAATGTTCCAACACTCGACACAAGGAACAATTTGGACAAACTTTCCTTTCTCATTTCTATCTTTCTTTATATTTAGACCTGAAAGAGCTGACCCATTGTATTATCAATTCATAATTAACATCAATTTTTCAATCACCACATGGTTCTCCTTCATATATCTTGGCTGAAATTGCACTTCATGAAGAGATGGTTCACCATTACCAATTCTTCACAAAGATCACATATAATTTCCCCATCACGAGCCACCCCCCCCCCCCCCCCCCCTTGAATGCAAATTTAAAGAGGATCCATCTTCCATAGTCATATTGTGTGACCTTGCTGCCCTTTTCGCATTCACCACCGGTAGGCATAAGAAAATGAGCAAAATGACTTCACTGTTCCCCATCAAGCATTCAGCTTCTATCATTTCCCCCTCCGTGGCATTTCTTTCTCATTATTGGAAACCATGCAATATGACCCTCTTCCATTATATACATGTGGCACCTTTTTTCCGCTTCATGAAAATCAAATCCTTATCCAGAAGACTCATGATAAACAACCTCAGCCAACAGAACTGTGTTCCACAATTTCCATGTACATAATTTTCCTTTATATCCCTTCTGAATTCCATACCCGACCCCCTTCTCCAAGTGGAAACTTTATTCGCTGCTTCCCCACATGAATGTTCAGAAATTCACATTTCTTAAGGTGTACCTCATTATATTCATTGGAATCTGTTTCTTTGGGAGACGACTCCAACATCATCATTCTTCTTTTCCTAAGCGTTCTCCAATCCAAGTTGTGTTGCGTCAGATCTTGCACTGAAATTTGGAATTAAGTGGTTTCTGTCCAAGTGATTGACGCCTATAAAACACTATCACCACGAGCAGTTGCTAATTATCTCAAACAAATGCCGGTCAGTATTTTTCTCATATTTTCTTTAAATTAAATATTCAGTAGTGTGAGCCCCCACCTTTTGTATATATATTTTAAAAAAAGCTACTTGAGAAATGCTATACAAGAATTTTCAAGGGTTTTGAGATGGTATATTCATGGGACTCTGGAATTGTTCAATGAAAAGTACAATATGTATTAAAAAAAAAAGGTAATTCTAACTGTATGAAATGGTAATTTTGATTCCTAAGAAACACGAATGGGGAATGACAATGACTCAATATAGTAGTTGTGAGATAGGGGCACAGAAAATAATGAATTTAAACTGATCATTAAGGTAATTTTGATTTATCTAACTTTTAATATTTCCCTTGCAGCTATGCACTTTTTGATACAGATGGCCGTCAAGTCCCTCAAGAACTAGTAAGAAAGATCGGAGAGATTTTTGAGAGCATTCTAGAGGAGGCAAGTTGACTCGCACTAACATCTTTTATTTATGCAGTATGTATTCAGGGATGGCTGATGTATTGGTTTTGATTTAATGATCTCCAGGCAGGAAAGCTGAGGCAGGAATATAGTGAGGACATGTCTATAGCTGAGGCCTTTTCTATTGTCATGGATAAGCGTCCAGATCTAAGGTTTCATGAACAAAAATATTGTATTTTTTTCCTGATGTATTGTGCTTCACTCTGCATGCATATCTTACCACTCAATGCACCTCATGTGCATATGCATACATGATATTTCATTTATATGCTATGCAATTGCCAGTTGCATACACAGGCTTCATGTTCACCCACCAAAATTTCGATAGAATCACCTGGTTAACCCTTACCCATATCAACATTGACCCATCCCA
The DNA here is from genome assembly GCA_030737845.1 of Acorus calamus. NCBI lineage: Eukaryota > Viridiplantae > Streptophyta > Magnoliopsida > Acorales > Acoraceae > Acorus > Acorus calamus. Next base: position 5,211,327 of record CM060858.1, on the reverse strand, counting down.
CCACGAGCAAAAACATGAAATGCACAGAACATGCCATGTCTATATGTACGTGTCTTGGACCTTTGAAGTTTGGCATATGAAATGTGAGCTCTTTTACAGGCAAGAAGGGCTTGCACATAAGGTTCTGCAATGGTACCTGTGCCGTATGGAAGGCTGGTTTGCTTCAGATGCAGATACAATCTCATTGAAATCCTGGGATCAGGCAAGCAATCTATCCCTTGAACAATCTTGATTGAGAAAAATTGTGGAAGATATGAGGTGCATGTTTAGGACATAGAGATGGTTGAAATAAATCTGTCAAGTTTTTGTTATCCTAACTTGTTTAGTGATACCTATCTTATTCATTGTTGAGGGTGGATGCCTATCTATTTCGCAAAAAGAACATTTAGTGATACACCAATTTGTGTAAGGATTGGGCCATTGCTGAAAAACCATGGGGCACATTTAATCATTTATTAGTGAATAAGATTCAAAGCTAATTAATGACTATAAATGGGACTTGCTATTTCTTATGAAATATAGGAAGAGTTGCTCTCTGGTGGCCACGGACTCATGGTACGGGGATATCGACCTGTTATAAATACTCTTGCCAAAGGCCTGGACATTCGTCTCAATCACAGGTATTGCTGTTTAACTTATTTAATTGTTATCTATGGGATTATTTTAGTTCTTGTCCTCTCTTATCTTTGTTGTATCTTCTAGGGTGACTCATATTGTTCGTCACATAAATGGAGTAAAAGTGACTTGTGAAAATGGGAAGATGTTTACAGCAGATGCTGCTGTTATTGCTGTTCCACTGGGAGTCCTGAAGACGAACACAATAGCCTTTGAACCAAGGCTTCCAGAATGGAAACAAGAGGCCATCTCAGAACTTGCAGTTGGAATAGAGAACAAGATCGCACTGCACTTTGATAAAGTCTTTTGGCCAAATGTAGAATTTTTGGGAGTTGTCTCGCCCACTTCATATGGCTGCAGCTACTTTTTGAATCTTCACAAGGCTACCGGCCATCCTGTCCTTGTTTACATGCCTTCTGGACGACTTGCCATTGACATTGAAAAGATGTCTGATGAAGCTGCTGCCAACTTTGCTGTTCTTCAGCTCAAGAAAATTCTTCCTGGTGCATGTGATCCGGTATTGCAGTCGTGCTTCTTCATCCTTTTCTTTTACATAATAATTTGGATCTCTACAAACCTGGGTTCGTTTCCGGCTGGTGCACATTTTATTTCCTTTTTTCCCCTAAAAAATAATAATATTTGGATCTCTGTTTATCCATGTGTATTTATTAATGTAAATATGCATGCATTTACAGGTGTGTGTGATAAAGTGAACCCTCTAATACATAGAAAATTTAATTACAAGTAGTATTATCGTGAGAAATCCAAGGTTTGCTTACTGGTACTATTGTTGGTCTTCTCATCTTTCTTTGATATAGTTGTGCCATCATAAACAATGGATGAATCTAATTTCTGAAACCATTATGTAGATAATATATATCATTTCTGGCATGAGTATAAGTTGGTACGAGCCAACATCATCCTTGTGATCTTAATTAGTAATCATTTTAATGACTACCATGTTTACATTTCCTTTCAAGTTCGATATCTGATTCAATACTATATCTTGTTTTCATTTCCAGGTTCAATATCTGGTCTCCCACTGGGGGTCGGATGTGAATTCACGTGGCTCCTACAGCTTTGACGCGGTGGGGAAGCCTCACGGACTGTACGAACGGCTACGGGTCCCCGTTGACAACCTCTTCTTCGCAGGGGAGGCGACGAGCATGAGGTTTCCTGGAACAGTTCATGGAGCATTCTCTACTGGACTGATGGCCGCCGAGGACTGCAGGATGAGGGTATTGGAGCAATATGGTAATGTAGATCACTCTGAACCAGTTATTGGAATGGAGATGGCTTCGATTTCAGTTCCATTACTGATCTCTCGCATGTGATATATTCACATTAGAGTTTCTTCCATGCATTTCTGGATATGAAAGTGGGAATATGTTTTGGAAGAACTTTAAGAACTCTGATTGTATTTCAATAGCTGTGATGGGTGTATTTATAGGTTTTTAGAGAAAATGCCTTCAGATGAAGGCAGCAAGACTGTAATATGATATTGTGCTTGGACATGAACATGAATAAATTCTTGGATTTGGCATCTCTCTTTGGGTTTTTTTTTGTGAGGTGTGTGTTACAGATGAGACTCGCAGGGGAGAAACAAACAAGCCTTGTGTGGTTTTTGTTGTACAGGATTTTGAAGTTTCTGAAACCATTGTTAATATGTAAGGCTCCGAGGTTTAATTTCCTGTATCTTTGAAGAGCATAACGAGAACCCAAAAGGTAGGTTCTCATGTAATCACATAGTATATGTACCAATCAGTAAAAAATTAGATCATTTGGTCAGTCAAACCTGAACCATTATTTACACTAACATGTATTCGTTTTTAATTGAGTTAATCTTATTGTCAAGTTTTAATTGTTAAATTCTGGAGCCAGCCCCAAAAAAAGCACTTAAACACAGTTTTTATATTGCACATGCAGTATCTAAGGGTATTTTAAAGAGTAGTAGTCAAAAGTAGGGGTAATCAGAATACTACGAAAAAGGATGCTTGTTAATCCATTATTTACAATATGCAAGGGTCTTTCAAATATGTATTTAAAAAAAAAAAAAGGAAAAATGTATGTAACCCCCTGAGAAATCGGCTAAATCCAAATGCCATATAACACCCTGTAATTTGTCATGGTTAAAACAAATAAACCCCGCAGGTCACTGGGAGTGAGGCCATCAAGAAGAGTGGACTGCTCCAAATCACTGGCACCCAGACTAATAAAAAAATAGGGATGATGTATGCTTGTGTTATGTAATGTTAAGACACATCTTGTTCTTCATGTGTTGTTATCATATGTAATGTTGGACATATTTTGCTTCATATATGCTGTTTTTGGACACCTTTTGTTATGTAATGTTATCAGATTTGACTAATGTGTGTGGTTTAGTGGGCATTTTAACCAAATTAATCACAATTATTAACTTAATTACCGAAATAATCACGTTTTTTTTAAATTACCAAACTGTCATATGACCTCAGTCAAACCCGCCACGTCAGCTGTATTGTGTGGAATGTACACGTAAAAACGCAGGAGGTGGCGTTTTGGGTACTTACAAATTTTTTCATTACATATTCTTCTTAAAACGCCAACCCCAGTGCATTTTTTATATAAATTCACACAAAACGCCATGGGGTGGCCCAGTGGCGTTTTAGGGACTGCTAGTTTGAATAAAGGCCACTAGGGTGGTTGTGTACTGTGAAAATGTAAAACGCCAACCCCAGTGCATTTTATGTGAAACACATAAACTGCATGGCAGAAAAAACATTGTTGCATAAAGACCACAATATTCAAAAGCATAATTTAAAACACTGACATTGTATTATGAAAAAAGAACACATCAAATTTACAAAGACAATGACGAAATAACGTAATGCCTCCATATACAAATTGGATCCACACATATACCAACCCAAGTTCATGACAACTCAAAATGGCCAATATGTTAAACCTTTCAAACCTATTATTCCCCTCTTTGGAACTTCGAAGGCCCATCCAGGTTCTTTCTATGACGGTCACGTCCACGCCTAGGCTAGGTGAAGGCTCTACATTGTCACCTCCGTCGTCATCATCATTGTCGCCATCGTCGCCATTATCCCCTCCATCGTCATCTCCTCCATCATCGCCATCATCCCCTCCATGGTCCTCGTCGTCTCCCCCTTCGTCGCCATCGTCCCCTCCATGGTCCTCGTCGTCTCCTTCATCGTCACCATGGTCCTCGTCGTCTCCTCCATCGTCACCATTGTCCTCGTCATCTCCTCCATCCTCTCCATTGTCCCCTTCATCATCATCTTGTTCTTCATCGGTCTGAGGAACATATTCGTTCGGTAAATCTCGTGGACGCACCTCGCGCATGAGATTTTGCATTTGAATTCGTATGCTCTCCATAATCTCATGTGTTTCCCCAACATTTTGAATGTCAAGTTCGTCATGATCCCCTCAATCTACTAAGCATGCCCCTGAATAACAAAAGTTAAAGATGTACTAATCATAATTTTTTGAAAGTAATAATATTTGGCTAAATGTGCATTACTTACCATGCGCTCTTCAAGTAGCTGTGCCAAACTACTCCTCCAAATATATGGGTGGGTCAAATATCGAATCGTAAACGCCCAATACCAACTTAAAATTGGTCCAACGGGTATGCTTCAATGGGACAGACCATTTGTTCCATCTCTCAAATGCACACGATGGAGAGCAGAGAAATCCTCGGTCGATCTACCACGTTTGAGACATTTCGTATCTCCCGTGGTTACATTGTGGAAGTCCATGTCATACCCTGCAGGTACTGATGCCAAATTTCAATACTAAATTATTGGACATCGATAGCCGATCTCTTTCGCAGACATATATCAGGTGCTGTGCAAAAACGTCTGGTGTATAGGGCTCCCATATTACCTATCACATAATATGATTATAAAGTGTTGTAAATCATAAATGATGAAAAAACACAAAAAATGTAATCATGTTACATGCGTCTCTCTTGTCGATCCAGCTCCGCCCTAGACAAACGGAGAAAATTGGATTCTCTATGGGACAGAGAACTATATATATGATTGTTATAAAAACAAAGCCCAAAAAACTCTTTGGAAAGGTTGTCCTCATGGGTCTTGAAGCAAAGCTACTGTTGAACCCGGGTTCGCCAACTGATTGCTTGTAAATAATGAACACAGTGTAAATTCTTCCCAGTTTCCAAAATGGAAAGCCTGACAGTTTGCTTTCCACGCTTTGCGATGAGATCTATCACGTGACAAAATGGAGTTTGTTTGTATCTCCAGGACTAATTCTTTTGAATACGGTAGGCATTATGGCAAGATCAAACGGTCGAATTGCCTATTCTGACCGTTAGAGAAGAAGAGGTGTGTCTCTCAAGGTCTAAACTCATGCCCTATGCTTTGGTTGCATCATTTCATTTCAAGGTGTTTTTGGATTTTCGACAGTTAATTTGGTTGGAGGCCTTCGTCTTGGAACACTGTTTTTCTGAATTCGCGCAAAGCAGGTATATATAACGAAGATTTGATCTTTTTAATTTCAGGTAACCTAGAAGAATGATAAGTTAAGCCCTTCTTGGAATGGCCGCATTCCATCTCTGAAATATTCTGACGCTCTTCAAACCTTTCTAGGTTGAAAATGCTCAACGGGAACTTCATCATCCGCATTCTGTTCGACATCGAGTCTCTGGGTTTATTTCATTGCTAACATAGGCCAACGACTCCAAGTGTTCAGAGTCCGTGGATCAACTTCCACCTCTTCATTGTCCATCTCAACTCCCATATTTCTATCATTGTCATGAGGACATTCAGGGTGAGCGGTTTTCAATGGTGCACATGGAGGTTGACTCAAATTGACGTTGAAAGCCATGTGCGATGACGATGGTAGATGTTTGCGAGAATTCATGTGAGGGCCTGGTACAAATTATATTTAGTGTGTAACAAATTTGAATACAAACATTGAATATCCATTGTGGAGACACGTTTCTTACCATGTTCCCCACTCCGTATGCATGTCCGTTCTACCATCGTTAAATGGAGAAAGACTAACCGGTTCTTGGTCATCATCGACCACACGCGTGAATGATCTCCCTCTTTGGATGACCTCCTCCTTCTCCAAATAAAGCTCCACACCAGATGACAATGATGATGACGACGGAGGTGACAATGTAGAGCCTTCACCTCCCCCACCTCCTCCATCTCCGCCTAGGCGTGGACGTGGCCGTCCTAGAAAGAACATGTCACAACCTCCTCCTATCACTGGGCCTTCGAAGCCAAAGAGGGGAAAGATTCGAAGGTTTAACCTTTGGCCATTTTGAGTTTCATGAACTTGGGCTGATATGTGTGTGGAAATTTGTAAATATGGATGGCATGTACGTTATTTCGATCATGTGTCTTTGTAAGATTTGAATGTGTTCTTTTTTCATGAAATGCATGTCAGTTGTTTGAAATTATGCTTACAGATTGTCAATTTTCATGCAAAGAATTTTTTTTTCTGTCAGTAGCAGCCTAAAACGCTACCCCTGGTGGCGTTTTATGTGTTTCCAGCATAAAACGCCACTGGGGTTGGCGTTTTACTATTTTCACAGTAAAACGCCAACCCCAGTGGCGCTTTACTTATAACTTAGCCCAATAATATACGCCATTGTGTTGGCGTTTTAGGGCTTCTTAAATAAAACGTCAACCCCAGTGACGTTTTGACGTTTTAGGGCTTCTTAAATAAAACGTCAACCCCAGTGACGTTTTGTGTGAATTTATATAAAAACGCCACTGGGGTTGACGTTTTAAGAAGAATATGTAAAAAAATTTACAAGTACCCAAAACGCCACCTCCATTGGCGTTTTTAGCGTGTAGATATTAAAAAAAAAATCCAACAAAATGCTGACGTGGCGGGTTTGACTGGGTCATATGACTAGTTTGATAATTTTTAAAAAAAAACTTGATTATTTCGGTAATTAAGTTAATAATCGTGATTAATTTGGTTAAAATGCCGTTTAGTGTGTGCCCACTGAGCTTGTGCTCATGTGCTGTATTGTGTGGAATGTGTGCAGGAGCTACTTAGTTTTCATTACACTGTAGTGACATGTGAGCAGGGACTGCTATTGAATGGAGGTGTTGTGTTGTGTGTAGTGTGTGCACCTGCATGAACATTGTTTAAAGACCACAATATTCAAAAGATTTAAAACAACATTGTATTATACATCATTTAAACATAATCTCCATACATTGGATACATATAAGAACAACTAAACAATATGTTATCACTTTCAGCCTATTATTCAGCACTTTGAACTTCTCATCCAGTGACTTCTCTAGGTCCACAAGTTGGAATTTCAGTTCCATATCACCATTACTTGGATCATCCATCCCTTCAAAATAATTGCTGTCCCGAGGAGTCTACATTTATAAAACAAAGTTCGTCAGTTCTAAAGCATTTAACTACTAATTAATTGAAATATAATATTTGGAATGTGTGCAAGGCTGTGACTTAGTATGTGGGCCGTGACTTAATACGTACACAGATTTGTAATAATAAAACATTTGAGACATTTTATTAAACATATCATATGCCTGATGAAATTTGTACTAAACACTTACGCTTTCAGACATGGTGCGAAATGGATGTTGAAAACACATTGTTAGTCTCGGATTAGACAAGAAAATTGGGGGACAGAGAACAAACAAAGTGGAAATGATGAAGCAAAACAGTTTGATTGATGAACACAAACAAAATGGAAAGTTTCCCTGCACAGTGTGAATGAGATCTATTGACAAAAAGTTTGCATGCTGGCAAGATCAAACGGTCGAAATTCTGGCCGTTAGAGAAGAAGACAAGGTCAAATACATCATTTCATTTTAGAGAAGAAGAAGGTGTTTTTGGATTTTGTTAATTTTTGGAGGGGTTTTTCTGGATATATAATTTGTAACCATTCATGAAATATTCTGATTCTGTTAACGTGCCCGAGGGGTTTATTTGTTTAATCATGACAAATTACATGGTGTTATATGGACATATCAATTTTAGAGCGGGTAATATGGATTTAGCCGATTTCGCAGGGGGTTATATCCATTTTTTTTTTTTTAAAAAATGTTGAAACAAACAGAGTCAATAATTTAAAATATGAGATTTTGTGTTAATTTTATACACGTTTTAATCCATGGTGATGCAATTATTCACAGTTTTTATGTATTAGAAAAATTGTTTTGATCGCCTTTTGGTTTACTGATATTTGGATCTTGATTTCTGTCTATAGCTTGAAATTTTATGGGTTGCATTAGTCATTAAAGTGAGCTTTTATTTTTCATATAATAACATGTAGGCAAGTACGAGATTTGTTTTAGAAGTGCAACTTGAGTTAGATTGAATCAAATCAACTTATATGAACCCTGACTTTTGAATGAATTTGAGTTGTGATTTTAACATTCAGGTTTAACTCAAATCTCAATCTGAGCAACATGAATCTAAATTGGTTGAATTTGGATCGTGGGGTAAAAAAAACAAGGATTTGAAGCGGTCACTGATAAATTTAAATTTTTTTGTTAAAATGTGAACCACGTAACTATGGGATGAAAGTTAAATGTTCAAATTATTTTTATTTCAAAATAACGTGACCCTTATTCCATAGTTAACTAATAAACTATTGAATCTTTTATATTATATATTTATTCATTATTATTTTCTATGCTATCCCTGTTACACATATTATAAATTTTATTTTGATATTACTCTGTTATTATTTTATAGCCTAAAATTTTTTAAAACTTTATTTTGTAATCTAAAATTATTGTATATATATAATATGTATAAATATTATATTTATTATTCTAAAAAGTGATAAAATAAACTTGTTTAGCCAATTAATCCCTAGTCCCATATTCACATCTTTTAGTTCAAGGGTCAGCTTGGACAGTTGGACTTAAGTTAGGTTCGAATCTAACCTAGCCATAAAAAGTGAGCATGAATAAAAGAACATTCATTTAGCACTTTGAACGCCCTTCCAATCAAACGAGATTTTCATTTTAAACCTGCAATCAATCTTAAACAATGCCTAGACACCAATGCTTTCGTATGGATGAATATAAAGCCAAAATATTTAACTTGCACATATATAATAATAATAATAATAATAATAATAATATACCCACTAAAATAATAATAATAATAATAATAATAATAATAATATAGGTAAAGAAGTTCAACCGAAGCCTAAGTATCAAAACATAAAGTCAAAATTGTGATAGATGATGGGATTGCAACCCCCCAAATACTACTAAAAAGATGATCCCAAAAAACTACTCTCATAGATAACATATATCATCATTAATTTAAAGGAGTCCAATTCAAAATGCTGTTCTGAGTTCAGACTGCTCCCAATAATCATCTAGTCGTCCCCAAAAGTCATCTTTTTCCCTGCAATCATAGTAACGTTGGTATAAGAAACCACTGAAGGGAAAATATATTATTTTATGAAAATACATATTCATAAGAATTGATATACATTTTTTTATTTTTGTAATATAATATAAACTAACAGTGGAGTATATACTGTATTAAACAATTTCATATACCATGACTGCATATGGGGCTGCAAAAATGGACACTATCAAAGCACAACGTACGGTTCTATTTGCAGAGCATATGAGAACATGAAAAAAAAAAGTTAAGTAGCATCATGGGTAGCAAAACTAATGGAACAAAAAAAAGAGGGCAAGAGCTTAACCTGAACCAGGTGTACCAGCAGTCGGTCTAAATGGGGTTCCACGGCCCCCCCTGCCACCGCCACCACGCCGACCTCCTCCGAAACGTCCACCACTATCTCTCCCACCAAACCGTCCACCACGACCACCACTCCTGCCACCACTAAAGCCACCACCGCTCCGGCCACCTCCACCCCTACCTCCACCAAAGCCTCCACCATCACCCCTTGGCCTAGCTTCCTCTACCATCAAGTTGTATCCATCAAGTTCAGAGCCATTGAGTTCCAGGGCCTTCGAAAAGCTATCAGGTTCCTTGAAATCCATGTACGCAATCCTGCAAATGCACACCTTATCAAATCAATACAAGACATGCAGTACGTATGAGAAATAACTCATAGGAATCCAGGATGAAACAAACCCTTTGGGAACACCCGACTCGTAATCCTTGGGCACAGAAATCCTAGTAATTTCTCCACATGAACCAAAATGCTCTTCTAGGGAACTCCGGACCTGCAGAACAAGCTCATGTAAGATGATGTGAATTGAGAGTTCATGCAAGACCACAAGCAGTAGGTTCCAAATATCTAAAGTCTCCAAAAAATAACCTGATCCTCATCGAGGGATCTGTCAAACCCTCTTATGAATAAGCTCTGGCTTTGTCCCCCACCACCCTTCTGGAATGAGTTATTTTCCCTGCTGAGATTCAGAGAACTATGAATAATAAATATATATCACCATTTATCTGTGTCGGGTGCGCGTGTGTTAGGGGCTTAAAGTAACACACGACCAACCTGTCTCGTGGAGTATATGCACCCCTTTCACGGGCCATATCAAGCCTATCTCACGACCCAGCAGTTCTTGGCCATTTAGTTCAAGGCCCTGCAGCAAATAATAAAATAAAATTTAAATACAATTCATGCCCGTGAAAAGCATGAAGTCTGAATTATTGAACTGCAAATAAATAAATAAATAACTTGGGTGGGTGCATGTCTCTCCTTCATCACAAAACAGGAACCATTGAGGTTGACAAGAAGTTTTTAATCCTTAAACATAAAAAACACACTTCTGTTTGTATAATATACTATATTTAATTATCCATCATGCCTTCCTACAATACCAACTTTAGAAGAAAATGAAGATCAACCTTTGCAGCAGCTTCTTCAGTGGCAAATTCCACATGTCCATATCCCTTGAAATTTCCATCATGGTCAAACGCCAATCGAACATCAACGACTTCACCACAGTCCTTGAAAAATTCCTCCCTGGAGAAAATGAATGTATGAAATTGTGTGCATACAGGATGAAAACTTGGTTACGAAAGTTCAATGAGAAAATCAAATGTATATTGATTTTGTACATACACATTCCCCTTTTCAACATCATATGAAAGGTTGCCAACGAATAGAGATTTTGATCCACCAGTCTTCTGAGCAGCGGGGGTTTGAGGCTTCAAAGAGGAAGAAAATTTTGAGTATAAATACCCAAAGCCAAAAGTATTTATGACAAAAAAATGAAACGAAGTGCCATCTTCTTCTCAGATTTTGAAGAGATGAGGAAACAACTTGAGTATAAAAACCCAAAGCCAAAAGTATTAATGACAAAAAATGAAACAAAGTACCGTCTTCTTCTCAGATTGTGAAGAGATGTCTTGATTGATTGTTTTAGCTGAGGGTGCATCAACCATCTTCACATCACTATCCTGCCAGTTCAATAATTTCACAGACCATCAATGGTAATAAAAAGAATGTTATTCAGCACATAAACCACAAACAAGAGGATTTGTTCATTTCACATATATCTTTCCTTTCTTTAGATTGAAAACCCCACAATTAGAAAAGCTTTGGCTAGAGCTCATTTATTTTTTATTCCAACCTCAGCACCTCACCCTTTACTCAAATCATTAATTACATACAAAAGAGCAAATTGCAAAATGGCTGACATGTCCAACAATTTGCAAGTTCAAGCATCATGTTATGACTAGGCAAAATATGTGAATTCAACATAACTGACAGACCAAGAGGATCAAACATTTCAAATCCATATTTATGATAAAAAAAAATGAACATAAAATGCATAGATCTTAAATCAATATAAGCAATAAAAAAAGTTCAATAAGGACATGCAATGAGATAAATTAGATGATAACACATTACCCAGCAAAGCAATACAGTGCTAATAAAAGATCATGTGAATAAAACTTGGTCACTTAACAAATTTATCTACGAGCGAAAATTTAAACAATTAATGATACAAAGACAGAAGGATCCACATAGTCAAAATTAAGGTAGATTTCATGCCTTTATCCAATGCTTTAATGTCAGTGAGTACATAATATAAACACCAAAGCAAAAGTAACATTACTGCTTGAGTGCTTGAGAAGAAGCTCTACCTTTTTCTTTGATTTATTATCTGTCTCCTCTTCACTTTCCTCCTCAGAGGACTCTGAAGACTCTTCAGAACTACTATCCTTCGTTGGAGCTTTATTAGGCTGGTACCAGATTGAAATATAAGCAAATTAGCCAAACAAACATAATCTCCTATGCACTCCCAAAATAAACTATGATCATAACACAATATCATTGATCTGGTTAAAGTTTACCTTCTTAATTTGTTGTTTGGTAGTGGGCTCATCCTCAGAGCTTTCATCTTCTTCCTCTTCATCACTGCTGCTATCTTTCTTGACAGGTTCTGACTTAGGCTTCCCTGCAGTTGTAGTAAGAGTGGCCTGCACAACAAACACATCACAGTCTAGATGAGAACAATACAGTAGTTAAAGGCATGATGAAAGAGAATGTGGTATCAAACAGTACCTTTGGCTTCTTTGTTTGGGGCTCATCATCAGAGCTATCATCCTCATCTTCATCGCCACTTTTGTCCCGTTTTGTAGGAAGAGTAGTCTGCACGATAAACAAAGAAATCAATGACAACAAGCACAAGAAGGAACCCAAAGGGCAGAGAAATGACGAAATATAATCCCACTAGAGCCCCCACCTTTTTTGGAATATCTTCCTCACTTTCTTCAGAACTCTCATCAGAACTCTCACTTTCTTTGAAACTACATTTTGCTTTGGGACTTTGATTTTTGGCACCTGTATATAAATGTAAGCCTTTAAAAAAATGTCATAAGCATTGGTGGAATAACCACCCAGATTCCAGTCTCAACATATAAATATCAACCAACGAAAATTCAATGGGAAAGAATCAACCTTCCTCAAAAACACATGCTCACCTTACCCATATAATTGCATATCCCTGTATTCAATATAGGTACCTTTGAACCCTAAGGGTCCCAAATCCTGATACAGGTGCCATGTTGAATGCAATTGCACCAGCAGGCATCACAAAGAACAAACAAAAGACTGAACTGCAGTTTTGTTTTTTCAATATGATAAACTAGAAAACGCACATGTATACAGTGAATCCACTAATCTCAAAAACCCCACACAAAGGCAAAGGCAAAGGCAATCCATTCTGGATCACCATCTAAACTATCACCAGATTCTTCTTTTTTCTACAGATTTAGTTCAAGGGCACTTCCTGATGTAGTTTCTTATCATGAGCACAACCTTCTTCTAACATTCATGTGTCATACATACTCGTATAAGTATCAGCAACAAAAAATATTGATAGAATGATAGGATTACTATAATCAAGCTCAGTCATAACACACATGAATTGCATGCTTACCAAATTTTGCAGATTTAATGTTGGTAAAAGCATCTAAATAACCACCGAAAACACATGGGAATAGAGATTGCAGAAAATTTATTATTTTTTCATAAATCAATGTAAAAGTCAATCTATTAACATGTCTCATCATCAACAGATTCACTCTCTAGCTGTCACTTGATTCCTTAGACTTTGGAACAGTCTTTTTTTTTTTTGATATCGGAGGGACTCCCCGTGGCTGACCTTACGGTCGAGCTGGGAAAGCTACATCCGCCTGTTTGCCCCGGTCCCACGGAAAATTCTTTCGAATAATCGCCAACAAACAGGTGGGTAAGTCAACGCCAAGACTCGAACCCAGGACCTATCGATAACACCACTAAACCCTGAACCGTTGTGCTATGGACATTGGGGACAACTTTGGAACAGTCACTGACCCCTTGGTATTAATCTTCTGAAATTAAGGCATGAAAAGGACCCAATGATAAAAACCCCAAAAATCCTTTGTGCACATGATCACAGGAATGTAATTGAATTTTTGCAGGTAAGATAGATGATTTGGTCCCAAACAGTTCATTGATTCCAATTTTTAATAAAGTCACAACATGGCATGAACAAACATATCACATGCAAAAAAATAGAAGAATACCCACATTGTCCTCTTCAGAGCTGCTATCAGAATCTGAACTATCACTCGATTCCTCTTTCTTTTTAGAGGCTATGGCTGATCCATTCTTTGCTGGAACCGGAGCTGGAGCATTAGGTTTCTTTACAGGTTCCTGATGCATTTAGCCAGAGATGCCCAAAACAAAATAAGATAAATCTGTCACAACTACCTTACATCTACCATATGTTGACCAACACTGCAGCACTAGCAGCAACTAATGAAAATCTCATTAGCGACCACTAAACCAAACAGATGTCTTTATAGAAATTACAGATGCAACAAGCTCATGGATAAAAAGAATCAAAGATGTGTACAACCCAACCAACAGGCAAAAAACTACAGAATGCAATTCCTTTGTACACAGGATGACAGGAAAAATAGAATATTTGCAGATGAAAACATGATTTGTGAACAAGTAGCAACCAAACAGTTTGACAGACTGACCTCATCCTCCTCAGAGCTGCTATCAGAATCTGAACTGTCGCTCGATTCCTCTTTCTTGTTAGAGGCTACAGCTGGGCCTTTCTTTGCCGGAGCAACAGGTTTCTTCACAGGTTCCTGATGCATTTTGTTAGAGATACCCGAAACAAGACAAGAAAATAGTGTCACAACTATCATATGTTGACTAATACTGCAACACTAGCAGCAATTATTACAAATATCATTAGCAACCACTAAACCAAATAAACATGCCATTGTAGAATTAGTAGATACAACAAGTTTATGGAGCAAGAGAAACTCAAAGATGTGTGCAACCAAATCATTTCACAAGTGTTGAACTTTCCACAAGTTGTAAAATAAAAAAAAAGGATGACATCGTACAGAATAGTAGATGCAGCAATTTTAAGTGAAATAAAAACCCAATAATCTCATTAAGAATTATCTCATGGCCATCTCAACAAGTTGTAAAAGGGAACAAGGTATCTAATTCCCAGTGATAATAAAATGAACTGAAGTCCATATTCGTAACACCGTGAACGCATTTTACTTACTAATCCCAACAAAAGAGCAAAAATTGTAGGAAAAAGAACAGGAAAACTCACTTCATCCTCATCTGAGTCACTTTCAGATTCAGAGCTGCTAGAAGATTCTTTCTTCTTAGCCACAGCTTTAACAGAACCATTCTTAGCTGCTGTGGCTGATGGTTTCTTGGTCTGCCCAACAACTTTTGCAGCGGGCTCCTGGATGAGCAAGTGTAAAATCAGTGACAGGTATCTCCCAAAAATAGGACAGAAAACTTATCGGCCATTTGATGCTCACATCATCAGATGACTCTTCACTGCTACTGGACTCTTTTACAGGTGGCTTTGCTGGTACTTTTCCTTTCAGGGGGACAGTCGCTGGTGCTTTCTTGGTGGGGATGGCAGGCTGCGGGATCAGAATTAAATAAGTCCACACTCATAGAAGAACATGAACAATATGAATTCTCATACAAATAATGCATCACAGGCACTTAAATGTAAAAAGGAATAACAACTGCCTTGTCTCCCATCATTGTCGTATTAACAATTTGGGCCACAGATTATTACAACAAATTACTAAAAACTAGAGCAAGTACCTATCACAGATTCAATAAAATAGGACAACAAAACTATCACTTAGAAAACATGTCCAGTTCATTGTCGCATGAATGAACCCCAACATCAAATATCATAATTTGTTCATAAAGCTTATTGGACTTTTCTATTTTTACAATTAAGCGAATTAGCAATTTGTTAACATGAACCAGATTTCCAAACTGTGCATATCAAACAAACTAAGAGAATGAGTTTGTCAATGTAATGCAGATTCATAACCCTTAGAACTGAATGTGAAAAGCTTGCAAGGCAACTCAATTCTCCAAACAACTGAGAGTCTCAAAAACAACAATATAATGCAAAACATCACACACAGAAAGGCAGGCATGAACAATCAATAAGTGGATATGTCATAAAAAAGAGAGTGCCAAAAACAAACCTCGTCATCAGAAGATGAATCATCCTCCGAGCTACTGCTAGACTCGACCTTCTTCGGAGGGGCCTTCGCAAGCGTCTTCTTCGCCTCAACCTTCGGCTTCTGAACGGCCACCTCCACTTCCTTCTTCAATTTCTTCGCATTCTCCTGCTTCTCCAACGCCACATCAGCGTTCCTCTTTCCTGAAGATTCAAAAGAGACCCACATAAATCAAAATCGAACCTTTACTTCATATTTCTGGAAAGAAAAAAAACAGCCTTTAGATGTACAAATCAAAACTAAACACAAGGGGAGAACTCGACTAACCTTTCTTCGCAGACTTCACAGGAGAGACCTGCATCGAATACAATGATCCAAACAAATCACAAAACGAATGAGAAAGAACGACAGAGAAGTAAAGGAGATCCTTCAAACACAAATCGGAGATACAGACAAAGAGAAAGTACCTCGACATCGGCTTTCCTCGCTGACTTGCCCATTTTTATATATCAAAAAAGAAAACGAGACAGAAACAAAGAGACTGCGAAAGAAAACAAAAGAAAATGAGATCAACAACAACAACAGATCAAAGCATTGGAAACCCTAAAAAGATGAAGATGAAGAGTTGGCTTACATGGGAGGAGGCGGTACGAGAGAAAACCCTAATTATTTTTTAGGGTTTAGAGAGAGAGGGTTTTATCGTGGGAGAGGGCCTGTGATACCATTTTATAGTGGGGAGAGGGGATGTGAAGGGTTCTCACACGTGTGAAAGTCGGAAAATATCTTTCATTTTTTTTAGGGTTTCCGTGGAGCGAGCGACACTGCAGCGGTGTTGATGGGCTTTGGCTTTTGCGTTCTTTCGGCCCGAATAGTTTGGTGTTGGCCCATGCTCGTTAGCTTCATAAAAGATATACAAGGAAAATGATATGTACAACAGCCCTTTGTTCAGCACAAATTATAGTTCACAATGTTTTTTTTAAAAAATCATATATTTTCTTATTGAAGTTAGTGTTGTTATATGAAGTAAAGTACATATTAAGATACATTATTATACAATTTTTATATTGACAAATTAAAAAAAAATTGTGACATACAATATGATAGAACCCCATACTATAAAAATAGATTAAGGTCCCGTTTGATTTCGCTTAAATAAAGTGATTCCGCTTTTAATTAAGCAGAAAGCTAAAAAGTGTTATCAAACGCATCTTAAAAAACTGGTTTAATTAAAAATTTATTTTCAGCTTTTAGTGTAAAAAATTTGATTTTCAAAAACAAATAAAATCCGCTTTCTAGAAATCAATTTTATTTAAGTCACTTCATTCAAAATCTTGTTTTTCATATGTGATTTCAAACGGATCCTAAGCACTCAAGTAAAAAATCTAAGATCATTGTTACAATCCTATATGTCTCATTAAACATTTGACCTCGCTGTATCATGGTTTATATTTTGTTGGAATTTTTTTACATTTTCTATCAATTATATCATTCAATTTTATTGGATGATATATTTTATCTTTTACAAAGTTGCATGCTTCAATAGATGAGGTTTATGATTTTTTTTAAAAATGTAAATATGTGCAGTTTGCGTTTTTTAGTGTAAAATAGGTCGAGTGTAATATTTTTCAAAGTAAAACGATATGTCCAACACTATGTGCAGTCTATTATCCGCATTCTTTGTTAGTTCTTTTTAAAGATATATGTAATCCATCATTAAAATACATACTCTTATAAAAAGTGAAGAGAGGGCATACCTACGGTTCCCTTTAGGGGGGCTTATAAGAAAAATAAATAAAATAAGTAAATAACATCTCAACCATTAATTGTAAAATAAAAATATTGATATATTTCTCCACTAAATGAGAAGCCCCCTTTCCTAAAAAATCATGACAACTCAACCATATAAAAGTTTAAAAAGAAAATCAATCATTAAAATTTAAGAGAAACAAATCTTTCATTTTTTTCTATTCCTTCAACTAAATAAATGTTATAAAAAAATCTCAGATATTAAAATTTAATCAAAGAAGTGATAAAAAATCTTTCACGATTTTCTTCTCTTTGAATAAATATTTAAAAGGAAAAAAAATCTCGACCATTGAAAATTTATTATAAGAGGGGATAAAAAAAAATCAAATTTGCTTATTTAAAATAAAACCACCAGTTCCTCCTTCCAAAAAATTAATCGATCCTAAATTTTATTTTCTAATTTGGCCAAATCTCTTGAGTATATATTTTTTAATTTCTTCTTTTTCATATTTGTATACTTTTATATTGGAGAGTAAGAGATTTTACTATTGGGTTTGATTTTATATTATTAGATTGTCTGTTGCATTGATATTTATTCAACATTTAAAAATTTTGAGTCCGCCACTTAGTGAAATCTATTTATCCATGTACTAATGGGAAGTGTTTCAATTTGTATGTAGCACTATTTTACATGTCTACCCAAATAAACATTAAAGTATATTATTATCCAAAACTAAAATTTATTCTCTTATTCTTATTTTAGGATTTTAAAAATATATTAAATAAATAGTGTTGATTGTGTCGCGTCATCATATATTTTGTTGTTATTATTTTTTACTGATTTAGATTGAGATAATCATGATTATATATGATCAGTTTAAACATTTGATCCTGCTTTTCATATTCAAATAATCATATTTAGGAAAATTTTATTTCACAATCATAAGTATATATCAAAAAACTCTTTCCAATGAGCAATTGATCACCATAATCTGAGTTATACATAAAAAGTTATAAATTTATAAAAAAATTCATGAATAATTTAATTCTTGATTTTTTTTTATCCATATATAAATTGAATAATATCATCAATATCCACCAAATAATGATTTTTTTAGTATCATATCATATTTTTAAAAAAATCATGTCCATATCATCCGTACATTTTTTTTTGTATATATACCTCTAAAAAAATCATATTTTAACAAAATATTTTTGATGATTTGTTATTTCAAGTAAGGGTGCAATTTGGACGTGTTAGATCAGGTTGGAGCTCAACTAGATATTGGATAAACTCAATCCAACCTTCAGGTTTGAGAAGTTCAACCCGAACCCAACCCATCAGATTTTGTTTTGGTTGGGTTCGGATTTAATTCAGATTGAGTTGTGTTCGGGTTGGATTCATATTTGACTTTAAAAACGTATTATTTTAAACAATTAATACTTTGCAAGAGTTAATTCTCCACAAAACAAAAATAAAAATGAATAAATATAAGGAAACTATATAAATGAAAGATTCTACATAAAATTAAAAGGGATTTTTGCATATATATCCCTGTTAAATTTCAATCTTGTCAAAATACACTTGCAAAAACCCACAGTGGAAAAATACCCCTAAAAAACATTAAGTGAGTGCAACCGTACCCTATACCTCACACCATGAAGAATTCTGGATTAACTATGGTTAAAAAGTTTAATTCCATATGTACATTGATCTAAATGCCCTTACTAATTTTGAAAAAAAAACTTTTTTGCATTAATACCCTTTTTAAAACCCGTACTTTTTGAAATTCCCCTATTATTTCCACCACAACAAAAATACTTTTGAAATTTTAATAAATTGTGCAAATTTACCATGCGTGAGTCATTGTTAGGAACGCAGATCGAACCATGATTATATTCCTAACCCTACTATGTAAAATGATCAGTTTACCCTTCATTGAAATCACACACCCCACTCAACCTCACGTGAAGAAGAAAAATATCTAGGGTTCAACCATCCAAACAAAGTGCGAGCCGGGTATTTTGGACTATTTACATGTAATTAACGGTGGCTAATATATATATTCTAATAAATCCTCATGAACACTAACCTCAGGGGTAAATTTGCACGATGTATTAAAATTTCAAGGGTATTTATGTAATGTTGAAAATAAAAAGGGTAATTATGCAAATACATATTTTAAGAGAGGTATATATGCAAAAAATACAAAAAAATAAAACTCACTCCGAGTAACTTGAGAGTACAAGGGTCATTTCAACGCCTATAATGGAATGAAAATAGAATATATTAACCATATCAGACGAAATTTAACCATAGGGGCACGATTGCACTCACTTAAAGTTTTTTAGGGGTATTTTTGCACTGTGAGTTTTTATAGGGATATTTTGACAAAATTAAATTTTAACAGGTATATATATATAGGGGAGCGATGGAGTGCAACCGTGCGCACGGTTACCAATTTATATATATATATATATATATATGCAAAAATCTCAAAATAAAATATACAATTCAAATTTTATCATACACATTAAAAAATTATAATTTTATTTAGAATATTTTACTTAGATATGAAAACTTCGAGTTCAGGTTACCCGAACCCTCAACCAAAACCCAATCCAAATTAGGCATATTCAGAGGCGGAGCCAAAGGGGGGCGGGCTGGGGCCCGGGCCCCCCCAAGGCCCACGCCATGGAGTTTGATGTATGTGGTTAATGGATACAATAGAAAGGGTTTTTGCATATACCCCCTCAAAAATTCTTATATTGTCGAATACTCCCTTTTAAATTCTATTCCCAACAATGCCTCAAAAGATTTAAATTTTGCATCAATTCCCTTTTAAATGGTATTTTTGCACAATATAAATTTTTAAATTTTTATAGGAATATCTTCTAGAATAACATTCATGAATAATTTAAACCCTTTTAAGAGGCATTGTTGAAAATAATAATTTTTGTAGGGGAATTTTGATAAAATGAGATTTTTTAAGGGTATTTGCAAAAATCTTAATTGAAATGAGTGAGTTTGAAGTTGGAAGATGTTATGTGCAGACTTGTTTGTATACTAATTTATATTTTTTTTATAGAAGTGAAATACATGTTCATATGAAATAAATGTATATATTTTATTTACATTTTCTATAATAGTGTATACAGAGATAGTAGAATTTATAATGTGTCAACCAAGTAAAATACTGCATTAGACATGATAAATGAAAATATGATTAACTGAGTATATTAGTGCCCATTGAGATTTGGAATCATGGGTCTTCTTTAAAAAAAATTTTGAAAAACTTTATTTTCACGTGAATATTGGTATCTGATTTTGAGGGGTTGAAAAGTTACTGATTTGGATGGTTTGTTATTTTTTGTTTATTTTGATTTTTTATCATTACTATATTGAGTCTCTTAAAATATTTAGAAGTAAGGTTTTAAAATCTCTTTCTAAAATATAAGTGTGAATGATATCCTTATATATTTTTGTGATAAATTATTTCTTCATATTTATTTTTGTTAAATTTTTAAGCTTCATTTTTTTTCCTTTTTTGTGATGAAAATAGTGAGTTTTCACGAATTTTTTCAAATCTTCTATAGATTATTAAGGATATTTAAATCCAGAAAAATAAGTAAAAAGAAACATTTCTAATTGTCTTTATTTCGTATTAATGTATCATATATTTATAATTATTCTTTTTATCTTACTCATTCTCTTAATTTTCTGGCCCCCTTTTGCTTTAATTCCTGACTCCGCCCCTGGGTATATTGATAGTCTAGATATATGTTGTTAAAGACGTATCTGGGGCTAGAATTAGAACTGGATAAATGATCGCTCGCTTAAATAAGTTCTTTTTTTGTTTTTGGAAAAAACTCATGGTCTTCTAAAGCATGAGAGTAAAATTTTTATTAAAAATAAAATTTAGCCCATCCTAAAATTCTATCATGAATTTGCCCCTGGATGGAAGGGAATGTGATGAGGAGGGAAGAGAGAAAGAGAGAGGTTGGGGATGGGAGGGCTCCGATGGGCGTTGATGTCGGCCGTCGGCGTTATGGCCGCCCACTGCCCTCCTCCACCCATCACCCCCCCCCCCTTCTTCCCACCCATCCACAGCCGCAACATGGCAACATATTTAAACCCCTTGTTTGGGTAGATAAATAATTTGTAGGAATATGATGAATAAACCCGAGACCTTGTTCATTTATAAAATAAAATAAAAGATATAACAATAATATAATGGAAAAAATCCATATAACCCCCTGAAATCATGCCTAAATCCATATAACCCCTGCAATCTTCATATATCCATATAACCCTCTGTAATCATACCCAAAATCCATATAACCCCTTTCGTCCGCCTTCCGTCAGTTGACTTAACGGCGAAATTGAAAAAAATCCATATACCCCCTGTAATCTGGCCTAAATTCATATAGCCCCCTGCAATCTTCATATATCCATATAACCCCCTGTAATCTTGAAAAAAATCCATATAGCACCATTTAAAAAAAAAACATTTATAAACTATTGAGTAAAAAAAACACTTTTGCAGAAGTAACAAAGCAAACGACAGTAAGAGTAATGTTCATCTGATTCATGTATATGATCTCAAACTTGTTTTTTCGACATCAATACTTGAAAAAAATGCAAGGACAATGCTTACCACAAGTGCCTGTATTTTTTTGTCTTTTTTTTACATCAGTACTTAAAATTTTGATATGGCTACACAAATGAATATTTAAAAGTACAAACATATAAACATGACTATATGAGGATGAGGTCATACTACTTCTCCATCAAAGAAGTTGATATATCTGACGAAGTCTTTCTTTTCTCTCTGTGTTAGAAGAAAAATCATTAATATGTCAATAATGTATAGAAAGTAAATTCAAAACAGCAAAAAATACAAGACCTCTGAAGTTATATTCTGAAGTGGAACATTGACTATTGGATACTCCAATCCTACAATGCTGTCGTATAGTTCTCGTGGATTCACCCTCCATTGTTGATGTACCTCATGTCATCGAGGATGTCCACGATAATTTATGTATTGATATTTGTTTGTGAAAATTTATGGCAGGAAATAGGAGTGCATTTCTAAGTTGAATCAAGTCACTTATTGAACCGAATCCCTTTTTCCATGACAAAAACCAATTTTTTACATTTGAGGATTCGAATACTTATTAATGACACAGCGGCGTGATTTACAATATTATTTTCTATTTATAAACATTTTTTCCTAAATTATATGATTTTAGCGTTAAATTATATTAAAAATGAAGAAAGAAAAAATTTTAAAAAGAAAGAGATAGAGCAAAATTAAAATTTCAATTATTCAATAAAAACTAAAAAGAAAAGTTCAAAAAGGCTCCAAAGACCTCTTTCTAACTCATAGAATAAAAACCATAACTTGTTTTTTTACACTGCAAAGGGGACATATATATAGGACTTATAGGAACAATACGATTGGACCAACATATCACCTAGTGGGGATTTGTACACACCATCAAAACTAATCTGATTGGTTCATATCTATATATCATCTTATCCTAATAATATCCATAGATAAATTCTAATATAAGAAAAGTATCTATTACACTAACATGAATGTTATAGGGCGCTTCTATCCCCACCTAATATTTCCCTTAAGCCACCACCTGTCTTTACCCACCAACTGTCATTTTATAAATTACTAAAACCATCGTATAATAAATACTTCATCACAGAAGAACTAATCCCACCGAATTTATCTTTTTTAATACTCTTCCTCTGCCGCTGCCCCGCACCACATCGAAGCACTCCCATCGCAAGAGCTTCCTCCTCCACCACGCCATCTGCCTCCTCCGCAACATCCACCCTGACACTCCGTCTTCATCGTTAAAAATCTTTTATATTTTTTTATAATGCATTTATGTAATTTATTGAAGTATATATTTTATTTTTATAAAAACATATATCTCATTAGATAAAGTATATACTATTTAAAAAAACAAAAAATATGTGGATTGAAATTAAAACCATAAAAAAAATTATATGTAACATTATCATTATTTTAAAAGTTCACTTTTTATTATTTGAAACGTGAAAGCTGATTTTTAAAACTCACTTTCAAACATTCATGAGTCTGTATCTAGTCAGGTCTAATACTATCAATAACAAATTGCATAACCTATTAATCGAACTACATAAGTTGCGCAGTTCAGATCAAGACCCAATATTCAAAGCGCCATAATAAAAAAAACAATAGGAATGAACGCGCCAGATAGGGGTCGAACCTATGACTTTCTGCTTAGGAAACAGACGCTCTATCCACTGAGCTACAGGCGCCTTGTTTGTGAAAGATGTGATTTAATAGTTATTTTAATCTTAATTTTAGGGCCCCTGCATGTGCAACCAACAACGTTGTCATCATTTCCATGATGTAACTTAAGAAACATTTTGTATTTTTAATTTTTAGGAAACATTCCTGCTGCTTCCCAGACATATGATGCTCTAGCAATTTAAATCTGATTATCTAAACTGATTTTGCAAAAGCCAAATTGGTTTCAAACAAGACCTTAGTCAGTAGTAATCATCAAGTGTTTGCTTTGTGTTCAGCATGATCACAATAGTCATCGAGGAGTTGAGTGAGATTTTTTTCGTAAGTGCTAGTGTTCAAGACCTCAAGCGTAGAGCGAAAGACGTCTAAGCAGGCTTCCCGGTCGATTGCTTGCACCGATGTTGGGGCCGGCTTGCAGTTGCAAGTATAGTACGTGAAGCCGTCGACGAGGTCGTCCTCCACGCCTTGATGGGTGGCGCAGAACAGCACGCTCCTGGCACCTTGGGCTGGATGGAACATCCAAAACAGCCTCCATTGAGGAATAGGGACTGGCCTTTGCACCTGCATGAGGTCCATTTGACAATCAATTAACCATCTTTAATTGATACCATATATAAAACTATGAAATGATAATATTAGGTCTTTTATTATTAGGAAAAAATCGATGTAGCTCCCTAGAAATTTATAAAAATAAAAAAAAGTCTCTATAAAATTGATAAATCTCCTTAGGTCCTTATCTTATTAGACAATATTTATTTTAGTCCATACAAAAAAAAAAAAATCAGATGTGTGGTTAACTCTAACCATGCATGGTAAATTATTGTTATACCATTTTAAAATTTATTTTCCTTGTTGTAAAAAATTGATATAACTCCCTGAAAACTCATGAAAATAAAAAAAGTCATTGTAAAATAAAAAAATCATCTTAACTCACTCAAATCTTCTTAAAATCACAAAAAAATCGATGTGATTATCTGAAATTATATACTGATTTATATAAATTTATCAAACAAATTATAGTTTTATAATCAAGGTGTTATGTTTTCTGTTACTAGTAATCTTGAGTTGAAAATCTGTTATAAAATTTTGATTTGGTTTTTAATTTGGTTTCTCTTATTTTGTAAGTTGATGAAACTGTAATTTTTTTTGTTCGGATCTCTATGATGAGATTGAGGAGGCAAAAATATTGAAAAATGACTCGATTATGTAGATCAAATGAGGTTCGAGGGCTTTTTTTTTTATACAGTTGATGATGATATTTCAGGAGATGAGAATGTAAAAAAATGACGGGATATTTTTGTCTTACAAAATGACTAAATCTGATTTTATAACGTTTGTGGGGACTGAATCCGATTTTAATAAGTTTCTGATGATTTATTTCGATATACTTTTGACTAAGGGACTAAATTCATTAATCACATACACTTTATAAGGACCTATGACAATTTTTTGAGTTTAAAGGAATTTTTTGTGATTTTAAGAAGATTTGAGAGAGTTAAGAAGATTTTTCCCTTATTATTATTGAAGATATACATCATGTAATAATAATACAATGATAAAAACAATGTATATATACATACTAACCATATGCAAGTTAGCAAAGTGTGACTAGTCCCATAAACTAGAATTACTACACATACAAGTGACACACTTTTAAATAACTAGGGAGGAATATACCACTACCAGTATAAGAGAGACACATGGTTTGGCATGAACCCATAAGATATTGAGGACCAAGATCCATTAGAAATAGTCCACATGGTTATTTAAACTTTGCTTTTCCTACATCTACAGATGTCGAACCAGGTATCTTGAACCAGGTATCTTGATGAAAAATGTCTTTTTACTACTATGTCATGAGAACGTGGACGCATATTATTGGCTATTAGTATATAACATAATAACTTAAAAGAAGTTATTATGTTATATAAAAAAAAACATACCAATTTGGTGTTGACAATCCCAGGATTCACAGCGATGCACTGGATGGATGTCTTCCTCCTATATGAGAGCTTGCTAGCTAGAGCCTTGAGAAACATGAGCTTTGAACCAACAAACAAACAAAAAAAAACTTATAAAAACAAATTAATTAAAAGAAGTTGTTTAATCATAATCAACATCTATAAATAAAATCATATGTGAATGTAGCAACACTAATGTTACTTACATTGGCGAGCTTGCTCTCCCCATATGCTTTCAATCCGCTAAAATCGTCCCCTTTTGTCTGTCCAATCCAACGTTTTGGATCTACCACAGCACAATGGTGAGCCTGCAATGTTAACAAAATATAATATAATAAATGATATATTATATTAACATCACATCAGCTTGTGTTATCGATTATTAATTTACCACTTAATAGCTTGTGTTATCTATTATTAATTTACCACTTAATAGCTTGTGTTATCTATTATGAATTTACCACTGAATTGACGTTGATGATCCGAGAAGTGGGAACCCTGAGCAAGGAAGGGATGAGGAGGGCAGTTAGCAACGCCGGAGCCACATGGTTCACTTGCATGTGTCGTTCGATCCCATCTTTTGAAAATCTCTGTGGCTCTAATATTAATAAAAAAAAATTTAGATTATTATAAGGAACATTCATTCACAAGTGCCAATTTGGCTTTTTCTATAGATTCAAATTCATATAAAGAAATTAGAGTTATCAAACTAACCCTAACCCCCGTTTGGATAGAGAATTAAATTATTCTAATATTTATGACTATTCTAGTATAAATAAGATAAAATGATTTTTTGTTTGGTTATGTTTTGAATTATTCTTGTTAGAAAATGTAATAATAAAGTTTTTGTTGTTTGAATAAAATATGATTAACGTGTGGATAAAGATTTATAAAAATGTGAAAAAAATAATGACAGTTGATTCGACAGTTAATTTATAAGAGGAAATGATAGTTGATTTGATAATGAGTATCCATATTTTTTTGGGTTGAATAATCTAGAATATCTTAATTCTAAGGGTTGGCAAAAATTCATACACCATTTTATATCAGTTAATTTTGACATATAGATTCCTATTTATTTTAGCCTTTTAAATACCTATTTTGAAGTTATTATGACTAATTCTCACTTATTTCAAACCAATTATTAAACCAAACCGGGGATAAGAGAAACACCGTATGTTAAGATCTCGTAAATGAATAGCAATGCCGGACTAAATTGGCATTTTGACGTATCGGTCTCGTAAATTGTTATTGCACAACACTCTAACACAGTAGGCTATTACCTCCCATGTGGAGGATTCCAGCGTTGTTGATAAGCACGTGCAGCGGATTCCCGCGCCTCTCCCACTCCCCCGCGAAGCACGGGACCGATGATAGGGACATCAAGTCCAGCCCCATCACCTGCGTCGCACGTTCGTAGAGAGGAATAAAAGAGAGTAAATTAAAATGACAGAAACACCCCTCTCTTGTTGCGTTAATAACGGGGAAAAAGACATGCCCACCTCCACACGCGCGGATTCTCCGCTCACGTGCGACTCGTGCTCGACCACACACGTGCGAGTTCGTTGGCTGCCTTGACGTTCCTGCAGGCCATGATGACGTGAGCACCCGCCATGGCCAGCTCCCTGATGTGTCCACATACAATAATGTTTGCACAGTTTTATTGTATTAGAAATGATACATCAGCATTTTGTGCAGTTACATCTGCCACTTTCAATTGTTTTAATTTTTTTGTTAAATTATGTACATATCTAATAAAAGTATACATTGTTAAATGTATTTTATTTGAAAAAAATGTAAAACTTTTAAATTTTTTAATATACTGCATTAATTGAATATATAATACCCAAGACAATTTACATCCACTAGTATAGGTGATTTGGAGATCATCTCTAAATTTTAGACGAGATTGCAAAACAGACTGAGTGTATCAATACTCTATTATATTCAGACTCCCTGGAATTTATTTGAAGGTGTATATTTTTGATCGATTTGATTTGGTTTATTGTAACCTAAATTGAATCAAACTATAAACAATCTAACCTGAAAAGCGAACTGAACCGAAAACCCAAAATTGAACTGATACTATTTGAAAAACCCAAACTAAATCGAATCAAACCAAAATTGTTTGATTAACCCGCACTAAACAAAAATTGTTAAATGATGAGCATATACATATATGTATACTTAATTATTATTTTTTACTTCATACCCATTTGGGTTTGTTAAAGTTCTTTAGGGGTTAGTTTACTATACATAAGTATCTTAGAAATAGGCTATGATCGATAATAAAAATGAGTGGATTCATTTTTATAAATATTAGTGATATAACAACATAATTTTAAGAATAAAAATAATGATCTAAATCAATAATTATATGAATAATCATGGTTTAAATTTAGTTTGGGTTAGTTCGGTTAATTCGATTTTTTTTAAAAGTGAAACCAAATCCAAACTCAAATTAAAGTAGATCGGTTTTTAAATTTTTAATCCATACTCAAACAAAAAAAAAAAAAACTATTGACTCAAACCTGAAAAAATCGATTTGGATTGGTTCGGATTCAGTTTAATCGATCAAATTTGCACCCCTAATAATTAATTCATCGAACTGCATATATATTTTTCATACCAAAATATAACATTATACGTTTTTTTTCTGATGAAATATGAATCTGGTTAAAGTTGTACATAAAAATGCATTGCAATTTCCAAAAAACTGGTTATGGTGCAATAATTTAACTCTTTTTTTAAAGTTTAATGGTATATATATATATAAATATTCATACAAACTCAAAGAATTACAAATAAGAAAATTTGATTGCGCTGTGGCCTAACCTCTAATTATTATTTTCTTCACTGCTTAAATGTTAAAATCATGGCAGATTATATTCCTTGAAAATGGATATATGCAAACATCAACAAGTTTTTCAGCAACATTGGATTAACAACTATGCATGCAAGAGCTTATATTTTTGTTATGCTAAACTATTATAAATAAATAAAAAGGGGAAAGAAAGAATGACATGGTTTAGTGAAAGCACCATCATATATAATTAGTAATTACTACCATGTCAAATTTTTATATGAGTGAGTGAGTGAGATTTGTAAAGAAAGAAAGAAGGAAAGAAAGAAGGGAAGAATTGAATTAACCTTGCAGTGTGGAGGCCAATTCCACTGGTGGCGCCAGTGACGATGACGGTTCGGCCGGAGAATTGGTTGGGGAGGAGGAGGGGAGGGGAGGGGAGATGGTAAGTCATTATCTTTTGACAAAATGCTTCCTTCATCATCTCCCACACTCCCCTCATCCATACCCTCCTCTCCATATATATATATCTAGCTCTTCACTCTGTCTAGCTCTTCTCTTCTATTGTTTTTTTCTTCTCTTGCAAAGCTTTTATAGGTCTAGCTAATGTATATATGGTCTGCCACGCTCTGCCTCCAAGAAAGGGATTCATCTTATTTATAAAGCAGCTTATGTTTGAGGAATTAATGGGTACAAATTAGGACAGTGGATGGAGGTCTTTTAATTTGGAAGTAGTTAGGTTTTTCATTTTCTATGGGGAAAAAATAAGCCAAGGCTGGTAAGAAAAGATTATTCTTTTTGGCTCTTGGGCTCGGATTTAGAATATTGTGATCTCATCTAATGCATCTAATTTGTGAGTGCATGATTGTGTGTATTCAGTTTTTTTTTTCAATTATTATTAGTTTCCTTGTCATAAAAAATAAAATAAAATAAATCACACCTCTTGTTAGTTGGTTGAGGTAACACTTCTTTGTTGACCTGAATTCAAGTCTCTCTTCTATTAATAAGAGTAGGAGAGATTTTTACTTATTTAACAAGAAAAAATTATGTTTTTTTTAAATTCTGTTAATACATATTTGTCAATCATGCACATGCATCACACATAGTAATTAATATGTACAATAAAAATAAATGATCAAGTGACACTATACACCTATTAGCTAGGCTACAGGTTATATACAATATTAAGAGATAGTATATATAGTTTTTTTTTTTGTTTTTAATTTCAAATGGGTAACACCTTATGTAGACAGGGACATGTTTAGTGAGAACAGCTGGTATGTATTTTTTATTGGAAAATTCAGGATTAAAATTTTAGATTCTTAGGCCGGCAAACTTATGATTTGTAAATGTCAATATGTGATCAATAATCAATTAAATAAACAAAACCTTTGAAAGAACTTGGGTTATTAGATTTATTTTCGAGACATTGACGGGATGATAATAATTAATTTCCAGTTGATGAATTAATTAAAACCACAAAAAAGAATAAAAAATAAGAAGTGAAACCACTGATCATAACCCACTATAATTAATGCTATACAAATTAAAACTACTATGCGGGATCACGAATCATGAAAAAATAATCTGTGAATGAATATGCCTTTTTAAAAAGGTATATATGTTTTATTCTAAGCCAAGTCAAGGATCCAAACAAAAAGATGATTAGTGGAATATATACTCCACTTAGTTCATTAGTTGTTCTTTCTCATTATTTTAGTATTGAAAGTCAACTTCCACTTTACATTTTAGATATCATAGACATTACAAGGGTGCAGTGGGGAATTATTTCATTTATTTTTAAATCTCATCTAGAATGGCTTTCATGCAAGGGCTTGTATATGTATATAAACATGTTAACATATCATTATATAAGGCAGTTTTTTAGGTTGTAATTATCATAAAATTGTCACGTAATTTAATATGGTATATGTATATACTTTTTTAACATTATCAAGTTAACATTGTATCATTAAAAGACCACGATCACCATACATGAAAGTGACACAGTTATATTTCTTAATGTCACAATATATATATATATATATATATATATATATATATATATATATTTCCGATAATATGCGGTTGCGGTTTTACGTGCGGTCATCGCGGGTCCATCGTAATCGACGTATCGCACCCATATGCGAACCCGTGATCGACGGCCTGTTCGCGACCGCACGACGTATAATTATTTTTTAATTTTAATTTACGTGCGGTTGCGCCTTCGCGAGCCGTATCGCGGGATCGTATTCGTCATCGCACCCGACCGTCTCTGGACCCGTGCACGGCCCGTGATCTCGTCCCTATATATATATATATATATATATATATATATATATATATATATATATATATATATATATATAATTTAATGCGGTATGCGGTTTGCGTGGAGGGTACCGCACAATAATGCGGATGCGGGAGTATGCGGGAGTATATGCAGTCTTGATCTATAAACAAGAGTAACAAGGTAAATTTGAAGAAATTTATATTCCATTAAAAATTCTAAATCAGACGGCACTTTTTCATGCAAAATTTCTATTTTTTTTCTAAACCTGCGCCCGCATTGCGCCCGAATCATCCCCGCATGCGGGCCTTGTCCGCATATGCCCGCATAAGCCTATGCGGTTCGGTAGGCTTAGAACCGCATATGCGGCCGCATTTTGAACAGGACGCGGGTGATATACGGCGAACGGCGGGTGCGGCCGCGACGTGGGTCGTTTGATCGCGGGTCCACGATCACCACGTAAATCGCACACGAGCCATGCATGACGGCCCGTGAAGACCCGCCGTTCACCGCATATCACCCCCTCCGAATTTATATTATGTTTTTAGATGAGCTTAATTTTCAGAATAATTGCCTAAACATTGCCATCATACACTTGCATCATTGCATGCATGCACGCATACAATTAATGCAAGGTATATGTGAAGCCAAGCTCATCCAAAATAAATGAATCAGTTTTAAGAAGCATTGAAAGAAGCCCATAAAATTAAAATTTTCTATCATAGGAGCAAAATGAAGTACTAATTAAAAAATAAAAAAAGAAGTCACACACTGCTTTTGATGTTGAAGTTTGGAGGGGATACTTCATGTCTATATCTGTCTCCCACATCTACCAAATTGGAGTATAAAAAACACAAGCACATAAATAAATAAAGAGAGACAACCCCCTCTTAACAAGAAACTGCCCCAAAATTTATTGACCTATGTACATATAGGTTGGAGACATCTTCAATCTTATTTTCTAGCACTTGCTGGGGGTCCCCCCACCTATAAAATACATTTGTTCTATAGAAGATATAAGTGATATATATTGCTCGCAACCTTCACAAGCTTCAATACCATTGTAAGTTTAATTTTTGAGAAAAGATTCAATCACAAAAAATTTGACCAAAATCAATAAGATAATGACAACTAATCATCTGAAAAGTGATATATACATTCTCTCAAGAGAAATAATCAAGTAACTAAAAATTTAATCAATTTTGTGACCAAACATGATATTTACCAATCACAAAAGTGATATAACCCTATAAAAAAATGATAGAATGGCATGTCGTCTTTTGATTGGTTGAGTTATCAAATTGATTACTTTTTTTTGTCATGTGATCAATATACTTTTAGAAGATGATAGATGACATGTTCTTTTGTAATTAGTTTAAAATCCATTAAAAATGGGATAACGATGGTATCAAAAATCTTAAATTTTATTATGTTTTTTAACCAAGAGAAGAAGAGAACATTGGTTTTCTATAAAGTTTGTGGAGTTCATAAATATCTTAAGACATTATCATTATTTTCATATACTGATTTTTCAGTCTTTATGGGGGGGGGGGGGGGGGGGCACTTCAAAAACTGTGTGCAGTTCCCACTTTTCATGACCAGTGAAGACAAAAGCTCCTAAAACTGGGGGCCTTCAACCAGACAAACTATACGTATTCATTTGGCCTCTCTTGTTTGTTTTTTATGGTTATTTTGTGTGGGTGTGCAATCTTTTCATATTGGCAGACATTCAAGCCTGTCCTAGGCAAATCTTGTTTCTATATTTTCCCAATGAATTTCACTGTAGTAGAAATCCATGGGAGCAATCCACATTAGACAGCAACTGATGATTAAGTTTTACATGGTCTTTGTGTTGGAATTTAACTTGGCTCTGTAGGTAGGTGTACACTTGATAAGGTCCCTTTTACAAACCATTTTACAGTTCACACACATTTTTTTTAAAGTGTATACTTGACTAATTGTAGAATAAGGAAAAACATTACAGTCCCTTTTGCGGACCATTTTACAGTCCACACACATTTTGACTTTTTAAAAGTGTACACTTGACTAATGAAGTACATTAATTCTTTTATTAAAAATTGTATGAATTGATTTCACATATTTGTACATTTTTTTGCACTCAAGTATATACTGACATAGTAGAATATACATGTATTGTGTTATGAGATGATGACCGTAAATAGGATTACAAAACAGACTCAGTGTATTGGTGCCCAGTTGAATAATGTTATACTGATCATGAGGTATACATACAAGGATTGCATAATGTGCTTTTGCTTGAAAGAGTGAATCCTTTTTAAGTACTGTGTTTATATGGTATATATACATCAAGAAAATGTGAGGGACATGCCCCGTTGCAGTACATATCTTTACAAGAAATAGGACATACTCGAAGCGAAAACATAATTTTTTATATAAAAAAAATTATATACCAGAATATACTAGGTGAAGAAAAATGGAATTATAAATGAGACCACGTGTCACATGCACCTTAAAAATCTGGGCTGTATTTTTCAAAGCTGGCCCTGCTAAAAGCTTGATCAAATTCTCAACTCATTTAGGCTAAATTTTTGGGCCAGACCGGGATTCTTGGTCCATGATAGAGGCCCATAAATCATGGGCGTTATTGCGTTAGTACACGCATTCATTTATACACCACTATGCAGTGTATACTCCACTAGTGGAGTGTATGAAAATTTATTTATTTTTAAATTTTTTAACATAAGGATTTATCTAGATATATATATTATTAATCGAGTATATACTATAAGAAAAAAATAAAATAGTTGGGGGTTGCTGATGGGTTGTACGCGGGCTGAATATATCATTTTCCATAAATCAATGCAGTTTCGTGTCACTAACGCCATGTATGGAATCACCTAACTTATTATATGTTTCATTCAATTTATGTGTATGTATTTCATTTTTTAAAGAATACTTAATTAGCTAAGTATATATTTCGAAAAAGAAAATTAAAACGTGCTCGGCTTGCAAATGGTATTGAATATAAATTTTTATAAAAATGTTTAGTCCATATGCACAACCATTCTTGTTGTTATTCCTAACCTCTCCCCCCAAACTTAGTATTTACTTGGTTCAATGTTTTAAAGTAATATGCCGTTCACATATGCAGTGGGGATCCACACTGCATATGCGGTTATTATTATATTTTTATATTGTCGTGTGAATGCTGTTCGAACAGAATTCATTCCTAAAGTGTTTATGTTTTGGATGTTTGAACTACTATTCGAATGAGAGTGTTCATTTTTTGGATGCTTGAACTATCATTCGAATGAGATTCAAATGGTTCAAACAGAATCTGGGTCATTCAAATGACTCACTGTGTAAACCCCGTACATGTTAGATCACATGTTGTGGGCTTCTAAAACGGCATGTGCGGCTGCACTTAAATATATGATTAAGTTATACTAGTATATGCACTGATTAATTTATTCGAATATATATTTTATTTTTTAATTGGTAAATCTATGCATTAGACAAATTTACACAATTACACCTTCCAAAATAATTCAGAACTTTTATAATTGTTCTAAGATTTTTATATATATAAAAAATATTTTATCCATATTTAAGGTTTCAAATAATTCATAGATAATCAAATATGTATAATAAAACTATTATGATCGATATGAATCTCCTAGATGAAAGACACATGGGAGATATTTTTGAAAAATAAATATGTCCTCCATGTGCACATATTTTCACCGGTATGATTTTTTTTCTCTT
The DNA here is from genome assembly GCA_030737845.1 of Acorus calamus. Lineage (NCBI taxonomy): Eukaryota > Viridiplantae > Streptophyta > Magnoliopsida > Acorales > Acoraceae > Acorus > Acorus calamus. The sequence continues at coordinate 5,176,905 of CM060858.1, read as the reverse complement.
TCAAAACACAACACGACCCGTGAGAGTATTCAATATATAGACCCGTGCAGAGGCAAATCTTGGAACCAAATCCTTCTTTAGTTGATACATGGAATGAATAGATAATATATAGTTGGATCTGATCTTTTGAAAAATAAAACACAAAATTTTGATTGATCTAATCTTTCTCTTTTTCATGAAGAAGAAGGAAGGAATTTTTATTTTATTTTATTTACTTATTTTTATAAAACTGACATTAAAACTATACTAATAGATGTCCAGTTGCTTGGAGACCTTGACACATTCAGATCTTAAAAATAATGGAGGGATAGTAGCTATGGTTCTGTTGAAACTAGTCCCAGGTCATCCTGGGCCTTTTTACCAATAACTAACTAAATAAATATATATAAATAACTAAGAGCTTGCCTAAATAAGCAATCAGTCTCAATTCGATCTTATCCTTCATTTTTATTCTATAGAAACAAGATTTATGTGTGGTGGATATCAAGCTCAATCAAATCCTTCATTATGGAAATTTAGTTTTTTTTCAAAGGTATATATTATGAAAGGAAGACATACATTTTTAATGTAGTTTTTATTAGCCTAACCTAATATATAAGAAAAAAAATGCAACTTATTAAAGTTGCAGGAATAACTACATGAATGATTGAGTGTATCAACATCCTCTCATTGCTGATTTATTTAATTCAATTGAGATTTTTATTTGTCCTTTTCTTTTGTCCCATCATTGATGTTTAATGAGCTTAAGTCATCTTTGTGTGCAATTTCATTTTACTAGTGAGATATTTGATAAAATTGATGTACAATTTATTGATATATTATTTACTTTTTTTTATAATGAAAATGTAGGCTTTCTTATATAATTATACACTTTAAAAAAAATCAAAATTAACATCAGGATTGTAACATCATTCCCCAAGCACTTAATATATTCTCTAGTAGCACAGCTAGAGATTGCATATTTATTAGCATATTGAAGAATTCTTGTTAATGTTCAAATGATTTTTTTTTTGGTCAATCTTCTAAGAATTTGAACTACCACACATGATTAAAAAAAAGATAACATGTAATCCAATATTTTAATTTATCATGACATATATGATTAAGTTGATGATAAAATAATAATATTAGCATATAACTTTGTTTATCATGACTTGGTATATCTCATTATTAAATTAATAATTTTTTCAATACTTATCAAAAATTGAGTCTAAATTCCTATTAATAGTAGTTAATTAGAGAATTGCATGATCTTGTAATTTGTTCAACTTGTCATAATAAACATTTCCTTTCATTTATTTGTGCGTGATGGATCAATTAATCAACACAGTCAATCTTTTGAAGAGATATTGACTAGCCTGATTAACCTAGGGATTTAAATAATTAGGATTATAGGTGCTGATATACTCAATTCGTTCACAGCCCATATTATAGTCATCACATTACTAACACAGTACATAAAAATGTTTGATGCAGTAAGTACTTCACTATCTCAGTAAATGCTATATTACGAGAAACATAAAAATACATGCATTCAATTCACATTAGTATATAATTTAATTTTTTTTACAAAAAAATGTGTTTTATTTGTGTGGGAGAAAGAATAAAAAATCTCAAAATATGGACAAGTCTAGTAGGTCTTGACCGATGATTTTCTTTTTACAAGTATGGGCCCAAAACGAGCTAAAACTGGTGTATCTAGGTAAGGATGGTGATCCGCCAGATTATTCCGTCTGGTCGAGAGTGCATCCGTTGATCAGGACACCGGCCGCCTATGTCGTAATCTGCATGACTGGTTCATAAGCTCATGACTAAATGAAAGAGTCACGCACAACCTCTTAGATGATGAGCTACAAGCATTTATGAAATACTCTACATGGTGGCATGATATTGACCAAATAAACTTATAAATAGCACACTCTCTTTAAAAAACGTATAAAATATTCTCACTTACTGGTCGGTAGAAACAGCACACCTAACAGTGCATCTCTATCAATTACTTCATGCCATATTTAAAAATAATACACACAATAACCTCCTTTGGGCTGAAAATTATATGCAATAATTCAAAAATGCAATGCTATCTCAAATAAACTTTGAATGAATAAAATGGAAACCATAATTTCGCCAACTTTCCCAAACGAGGATAGGCTTTACGCCCATTAATATAATTCAATCATTGTTTTCTTATCAGCATGCAGTGGTATGTGATCGAATTAATATCGCAACATGGATGTCATAACAATTGTCAGTTATGTCAAGCAACAAATTAAAACTAGTCATCGTAAGATTCAGATAATTGTTCATATATTGCAATTAATTGCATGTTGTTTACCATGCTCCTAATTCAATTCTAAATTAATAAAAGCAAGATCAGAATTTAATGGAACCCATGGTGCTTGACATGGAGGTTTGAAGGCATCCAGTTATCATTTGTGTATTTGTCTTCATTTAAAAATGATATATATGGCTTCCATTCACACAGACAACCTAACATACATTTTATTTTGGCATTTGAAACTAGCTTTCTGGCTCTGATCATATTAGAGTTCCAATACTAGTATGACACTATGACCGGCTCTCATGCCACTTGTAAGAACAAAATGTAGTTAGTAATCATACTAGATATTAGAACATCAATTATTATATATATATATATGGTCGCACGTAATCGCGACCATATATGGGAGTCGATTAGGTGCGGTTTACGGTCGGTGCGGTGCGCGATCACGGGCCGTCGATCACGGGTCCATCGCATCGGACGGTCGGGTGCGATTCACGTCGACCGTTGGATGCGATAGACCCGCGATCGGACGGCCCACGTCGTAAACCGCACCGACCGCATACCGCACGTAATCGCGACCATATATATATATATATATATATATATATATATATATATATATATATATATACGGGGGCGATTAGGTGCAGTGAACGGCAGGTGCGGCGGCGACGTGGGCCGTTCGATCGCGGGTCTATCGCATCCAACGGTCGACGTGAATCGCACCCGACCGTCCGATGCGATGGACCCGTGATCGACGGCCCACGATCGACGCCGCACCTGCCGTTCGCCGCACCTAATCGGCCCTCTATATATATATATAATATTATATAATATAATAATTATATACATATAGATATGTGTGGTTATTTCAACCCCATCAACTCATCCACCCACCTCTTATATATTTTTTGTAATCCTAACCCACCCCTCTCTCGCCTCTTCCGCGAAGCTCTCATCGTCTTCGATCGCATATCCCGTGACAACCTCCCCGCCTCCCCCTCCTCCTACTCCGCCCTCCTCTGCCAATGTATCCGTCATCGCGACCTCCTCCACGGCCGCGCTCTCCACCGCCACCTCTCCAACCATATGATAATGCAACAAAGAGACATCTAATTTTGTTAACAAAAAGTCGTATCTTTTGCTGTGAAATTCAGATTTCGCAGCAAAATCCTATATTGTGTAGATTTGACCTTTTGTTACGAATTTAAGTTTTCGTAGCAATAACTTATATCTTTTGCTACGCATTTTAGTTTCGCAGCAAAAAATTACATATATTGCCGTGAAATTAGATTTTACAGCTAAAAGGCATGCAACAAAAAATTAGATCTTTTCCTACGAAATATAATGTCGCAGCAAAAAGTCATATATGTTGCTCCAAGGTATAATTTCGCAGTTAAAAGTGCTATATTTTAGAAAGGCTAAATTATTGGCTACGACTTAAATTTTCGTTGATAAAAGCCACATTTAGCTATGAAATTCACTTTCGCAGATACAAATTCATAGCTAATGATCCAATTTGTTGTAGTGTCTCGAGTGTTGAATAACAATAATTGTTAGTGTTGAATCACCAGCAGACCCAGGATTCTAATGAAAGGGGTGCCAAAAATCAAGGTTACCCAAAACATTTTAAAACCCATACTTATGCATAGATTTTTGTGAACAAAAAAAAAAGAGTGGAGTTCTCAACTCCAAGACTTAAAAAGATGTTTTGCTCATTCAATGACTATGTTTACAAAAAAAGGACTTTATTCTTATTTTCAAGGGATTATAGACCCTTTAAACCTGACTTTCAATTATCCCAACTATTTAATATTCTGTTTTTTAATAATTCAAAATCATTGTATGTCCAAATCAAGTTTATATCAATGGCTCCAGCCTAAAATTTATTAGAATAATGATGTCAGTAAGTTTTTAAAAAGTTCAAGTTCAGAAAGTTTTCAGAAAGTCCAGATCTGGAGGGTCGAGGGGGCAGTGGTCGTTGGGGGTGATGCGCCGCGGGTTGTCAGATCTTGGTGGCGTTGGTGAGGGGAAAGGTGGTTGGAAGTCGGAAGATTTGGATGGGGATTTCATTTTTGGGTTAAGTGTACCACATTCCTGAAAGTTTTTGTTGTTTAAAATAAAATATAAATAAAATGTAGATAATAATTTATAAAAGTAAAAAAATGATGATAGTTGATTTGACATGTGATTTATAAGAGACGATGACAATTAATTTGATAGTGAGTCCACATATTTTTTGGGTAGAATAACCTGGAATAACTTTAATTGCAAGGATTGACTGAAATCCATATACCGGCTTATTCTAGCATAGGTTATCCCAGATAATTCACTGCATTTAAACACCAACAATTACTTATTATGCTTTATTCCATGTTATTCTGTGGCTTATTCCGTATCCAAACGAGAGCTTAAAACAATTGTTATTGCTAATAAGTGTACCACATTCCCAAATCGAGGCTAAAATAATTGTTATCCAAACATGGGCTAAGTGTATCACATTCCCAAAATTAAATAATGATATCCAAGGTGTGTTATGACCGAAATAAAACTCATGTGATCACTAAATACATATATTGGGTTCACCACATATTCATTGTAAGCTATGCACTCAACTCTGATTTTGAAAACCATAAAATCCCATAAAAAAAATTTCAATCAATGTGAGGCTCAAACTACAAAAAGTCTTAAACAACCTTGTTCCAATCTGGTGGTCTTAACTTCTGTTAAGTGTACTAGTTAGAGCCATAACAATCCCTGTGAGCATGTAATTAAATCATCACAAAAACGACAAAAAAAACAGAAAAAAATATATTCATATAGGTTGAGATTTCCTTGGAAAATAAACCATCTACATCAATCCTGATCTTCGATCTACATTATTGTACTGTATTGTATGATTAAATCATGCATTAGTTTATACCTATCCATCACGGTTAGGTTGAATTATTGAGTGTATAATATATATAATAAAACAATAAAATCATGGGCTGATTCGGGGGGTCTCTTTTGGACTACATGGGATGGGAAGGCATTAATTAATGATGACTAAATAAAAATATATTGTTGCTTTATTGAAGTCTTGCGTATTCTCTATGAGGTTTTATTTAAAAAATATGAATTATTTGCATGATTGGAGGGTGAGCCAAATATTTTATATAGGACGGTGATTTTGTTTTAAAATTTTTAGTTTCAACTTTGATGACTTTTTCAATTACATGAAACATATGGAGATGATTAATTTTTGTTAATAATATCTATGAAAAAACAATAAAATAAGTCTCAAAGAGTGGATGGAGGATATATATATGCTAAAAAATGTGACAGCCCCCGGATTGGAATTCCCTCCCAACGACCTCAACCAATATTTTAACCATTATCATAATATAATAAAATGAGAAATTTTTATACATTTTTTTTTCAATTCCACGTGCTTTAAATTTTTTCAATCATATTAACATCACCCATTTAGTTAGAGATATAAATTATTTTAGGATAGATAACTAGTTTAATGTATATAAAGAATAAATTATTTTTTATTTGATTGAAATTTTTTTGTTATTTTCATTAAAAAATATAATAATAAAATTTTTGTTATTTGATTGATAATGAATAAATTGTAGATAAAACATTAATAAAATGTAAATAAAGATTCATAAAAAATAAAAATTTAATTTAACATGCAGATCTCCTAATTTAATATAGAGGATGATAGATGATTTAACATGTGAATATCTTTTATACCAGTAAAATAGATTGAGTAAAATAAAACAATTTGACCTTAAATAACAATTCCAACTTATTTACATCTATTTTGACATAACTATGCACCATATTCCTTGAAAACAAACACAACTTCTTGGTCTTCTCTTATTCATCTATTCCTCCCTTCCTCCTTCATTTCTTCTCTCATTATTCAAACAATGAGCTTAATTTCTATGTCCTATTAAATACATTTTTATTGACTCTGTTAATTCGTTCATTTATTTTCAACAAAGATTTTTTTCCTTTTCACATATATACTATATATATAATTAGGACATAGAAAATAAATGAGTCGTGATATTATACGGTCGTGCTGTCGGTACGGTCGCGATTACGGGCCGTCGATCACGGATCCATCGCATCGGACGGTCGGGTGCGAATCACGTCGACCGTTGGATGCGATG